>JADBJO010009033.1:55000-62500 GCA_016801955.1 Conus betulinus | reverse complement strand
AATTTTTCTGCACAACATCCTAAAACCCATAATCGAGGAGGACAAAGTGGGAAAAGGTTGCTTGAGATCTCAGGAGACGATGTGTATTACATCCGTCCTGCCGAAGCTAACCACTTACAGAAAATGGACAGTTCAGATGTCAGGTGACATTGCAACGGAACATCTGAAGATCAGGGAAGTGACCAGACATACACAAAACAACAGACAAGGACTGGGATCAACAGAAGTGAAATGGTGGTCAAAGGCTAAAGGGAAACAAAGAGTGACATGGTGGTCGAGGAACTGAAGAAAGAAGGCGATACCTAGAGAATACAGACGGCATCTAGCAAGGCTGTTAGTGGCAGTAGACTACATGGGAAACACCGCACTCCAGAGAAATCTCAGCTGGAATGTCATATGGACTACGGCACCGCTTAGTATCAGCTTCATCAAAAAAAAATATGTATATAATCTCAGGCTCTCTTAATCAAGCCTGTTGAAAAGTGGGATGCCAGTTTACCTGCTTGCCAGCTCTGTCTGAGCAAACATGCCCTGAGTTCATGCAAACTAGCGCTGACACAGAGACAGTAAACACAGACACATCCAAATGCTTGAGATCTACTTGCTGTTAGCACTGCTAAAGGAAACACTAAGCCGCCAGAAGCTCCACAAACGACGTTCTCCGTGACAAAAGTAAGAATACATGGCCATGAAGAGCTGTGACGTTCAGGGCAGAGGGTAGAATGCACTGGATAAAGCGAATGACTTGGAGTTGACAGCGGACCTTCTAGGAAAACCGTCCAATGATCATCAGAACGAAGAAGAGGAGATAGGATGTAGTATCCGACTTGGGTTCATCAGAACAAAATGATTCAGGTCAACCAGCTGTTTCACCCAGTGTAAAAACTGACTCTGCCTACCTGTGTGACTCTTGTCTGCCCAGTGTAGACTGACTGATTCTGCCCGTCTATATGTTTCCTTCTCAGTCTGGTGTGGACTGATTCTGCCTGTCTGTATGATCCTTCTCAGCCCAGTGTGGACTGATTCCGCCTGTCTGTGTGATCCGTGTCAGCCAGACGTCGACTTCTGTATTACGACACTGACTCGATCACGGGCCCACAGCTTTCATCTGATGAGAACAGGAGCTGAAGGGCTGTGTGAGGGTCAGAAGCCCACGAAAGCCAAGCTCTATGCCACAGGATGCCACTGCTGTTTTCATTACCAAAGACCAGCTGCGATACTAAAAAAATCCATTTTCAGTGAATTACACTAGACAACACACTGCAAGAATACGTTAACCCTTGGCCATAGACAAACAGGAAACAATGCAGAAAATTGATCGACTTTTGTTCAGTAGAACAGTGTTTGTGTAAATGGGATACAGTGGCCAAAAAGTCAGTACAAAAGTCGAAAAAGGCGTCAGCTTACGGGTAAATTTACATGTAAATAAAAAAGGAACAAACACCGCAAGTATGTAAATGTGATATGGGTTTCAATGAAATTAATTCACACGATTGTTGAACAAGCTCTTTGAAGACAGGTTTCCAATCTGAAATGAATTCGTCAGCTGTGGAAAACTTTGAAGTGACAAATGTGGTAAAAATGCCTAATTGATGATTTGAAGTGTCCTCTTCCTTAATCCCTCGTCTCCCTCTCCACTTGCTAAGACTTCTGGCTCTCAGTAAATTAGGGCATACAAACAGGTTGGAATCTCAGCCTGCCCAACGGGAGAGGGGCGTATGACCATTGAGCTTGAAAGTGAAGATGATTATGTTCCAGCCTGAGGTAATCTGTTTTCTTTGCACTAAAATAGAACACTCGGTTTCAAACTAGCTGTATCGGACTAGGAAATAGAGATCATCATTTTTTTTTTTTTTGGTACACTCTAGTTTATAACAAAATGTTGTTTAAGCAAGGTGCGTGTGTGGATGTGTGATTGCGTGCGCGTCCCTCAAGAATACGAAAGGCCTCAGAGCAAGCGACATAAATAGTCCTGTCTTCGAGATGGTTCCCATATACTTCTAGAGAAAGATCTTATATTTTCTATCACACACATACATATATAATGCTAAATAATTACGTAGTGGAGGAAAAAAAAAGCAAGTGCAGGTTAACAATTCTTCCATTATTACAACAACGATTTGACAAAGATTTGAAATTGAGAGAAAAAAAAAATTAAGATGAAGTAAATAGAAAAATGTATAGCATAAATTTGAAAACCCTTTTTACTAGCTGTATGAGGAAACTATCGCAATCTCTCTCGAAGGCAGATGCTATATGTATCGCCTGCTCCGAGGCCTTTCGTCCGCTGAATCAGACTCATCAGGCTTGAGATGGCTGATTATGTCTGTGCTCTTGGCGTCAGATAGAGACACACCACAGTCCATAATTCTGTGGTGTTCCGACCGCCAAGGGTTCGAAAAAGAATCTAACAGCACCCCCAAAGCAGCCAGTGAAAGGTAGTAGAATAAAACAAAACGAAAGTGTGGAGAGGAAAAAAGTTGTTGAAAACTAAAAACACTACGCAAAAACAGTGTAAAATGTAAGGGACAATCTTTGAGCCTATGCTTGAGGATCCATTTAAGGATGCAAGGGAGATCAAAAGATATGGAACAGTCTGAGTGGTCAGCTCTGCTGTTCAATAACCCAAGCATTGTCAGCGGCTAAGAATTGTGCAGAACAACCTTTCCTTGGATCTCCTAAGAGATGCAATCACCCACTGATTGACCAAACAATATAATGCTGAACAATTACGTAGTGGGGGAAAACAAGTGCAGGTTAACAATTCTTCTATCATTACAATAATGATTTGGCAAAGATTTGAAATTGAGAGGGAAAATATATATATATATATATATATATATATATATATATATATATAAGCTTATAAAGAGAGAGAGAGAGAGAGAGAGAGAGAGAGAGAGAGAGAGAGAGAGAGAGAGAGAGAGAATATGAAGTACAAGTTTGTAAGCATGAACTAGTCTAAGGTCTAACTGAATAAGAAACAGCTCAGTTTCAAGAATTCAAATTTTCATGACATCTATCATCGGTTTAATTACAAACTACCACTCTTCTTTCTCTTCTCCCCTCATGACCCCCCCCACCCCCCTCCCTCCGCTCCTGTATTTGTCTATCCCCATCCCCCCACTCCCTCTCTCTTCTTTTACTAAAGGCTTTCAGACACGTTCTAAGCGAACCCAACCTTCTGCAGTCTTTCAGGATCATCATCGCCGGCACCTTTTTTTGTGTAACAGGAAAAACAAATGGCGCAATGTCTGTTTAATGTTCCAACATTCTTCGGGTACATAGATAAAGCACGTGATGGTCATGGGGACGGCGATTGTCTCCCTTTAATGCAATGATGATGCCAATCCCCGTTGCCTGAAAGAAAGAGATCCAGAAGACAATTCCTGATCAGCTCGACATTTTGGATGAAAAAAAAAAAATGGATTGCTCCTTCTTTTTTCCTCGTCTTCCTTGTTTGTGTTTTCTTGCGTTTTATTTCTTTCTTTTTTTCTCTTCCCTTTTTCGTTTGTTCGTTCGTTCGTTTGGCCTGTTTTCTTTCTATTTTTTCTTTCTTTCCTTTTTTTCTTTCTGTTTTCTTTCTTTTCTTTCTATTTTCCCTTATTTGTTTCTTTCCTTCATTCTCAGTTTCTTTTTTTTTTTCCTATTTGTTTTCTTTCTTAACTTCTTTCTTTAGTTCTTCTTTCTTATTTTCTTTCTTTCTTTTTCTTTTCCCTTCTTTTGTTTGTTTGTTCGTTCGGGTCGGTCTGTTTTCTTTCTTTCTATTTTTCTTTCTTTTTCTTTCTATTTTCTTTCTTTTTTCTTTCTATTTTCTTTCTTTGTTTCTTTCCTTCCTTCTCATTTTCTTTTTTCGTTGTTTTTTTTTTCTTTAACTGCTTTCATTAGTTCTTCTTTCTTATTTTCTCTCTTTCATTTTCTTTCTGTTTTGTTTTGATTGTTTCTTTCTTTCGTTTTGTCTTTCTTTCTAAATTTCCCTTTTTAATTTTCTGTCTTCTTTTTTTTTTTTCCACCTTTTCTTCTTATTTAGTTTCTTTCTTTCTTTCTTTCTCATTCATTAGAAAAAAGAAATCCCCAAACGCACAAAGCAGGCGTGCCAGACCAAAAATAAAATAAAGACATTCCAGACTACCCAGCACAGAATGAAGAGACACTAGACCAGTCCGACAGAACAACACACCAATGGGATTTAAGCGATTAAACACAGAAAGAAGGAATACCAGACCACCTACCACACCACATATAGGAATAAGGTATAACATATCACATATGGATAAAATGGACATCAGTCCGACACAAATTAAGATATGCCCGACCAAACAAAAATCCTGTATCTCCCCGACCTACCGTAGAAAGTACACTAAGATCAAACACACACACACACACACACACACACACACACACACACACACACACACACACACACAGAGAGAGAGAGAGAGAGAGAGAGAGAGAGAGAGAGAGAGAGAGAGAGAGAGAGAGAGAGAGAGAGAGAGAGAGCATAACGACATATACAACGCCTGGATGGTGTGATACCGAGATGGTTCTGCGTTACACCGTTGACATGTTGAGGTGTACAGAGTTCTGTGCTTCAATGTTGGCATGTGTTGTAGACATTGCTATGTGTGTCGGTCGGTCGGTCAGTGGGAGATTAACATCCCCTGGGCGGAGGGTCATCAGGGCAGGATATGTCACAGACCGATGTCTGTACACTTTGTGTCAGCTGTCATTGGCAATAGTGGGTCTGGTTCTCTGGTGGGGCCATCGTCTGTCGCTCTCTCAGCTCTAGTTCCTAAGAACTTGGGTTCATATTCAGGTGTTCGTTGACCAGCGACAGGCATCATTTTATTTCGCCTGTTTCTTCCTCAAAAGGCGGCTTTCTTCATGGCCATAACGATGTCCATATAAACATGGCGTTCTATTATGTCAAGGTTGGCACATCTATATGGACATTGTTCTGCATTTCAGTATCAATATGTTAAATATCAACATGTTAATGTAGACATCTTGCTGATTGTCAATGTTGGCATGCTGAAGAATGCATGTTAATGCAGACATGTCGCTGTGTTTCAAGATCAGCACTCCGAGGTGTACAAAAGTTAGGTCTGCCAGACTGGACATAAACAATGCTAGTATTTTCATGTGGATATTTCAATGTTGGCATGTTGAGGTGGACACGTAGCCGGCCGAAGTTACGTATTTGAAGGTTGGAATAGTTACGTATTTCATGGACGTAGTTACGTATTTTAAGGTTGGGTTAGTTCCGTATTTCAAGGATATAGGTACGCAATTCAAGGTTGTAATAATGACATGGACACAGTTCTGTGTCTTAATGTTGGCATATTGATGCGGCCGGACCATTGCTCAGTACTTCAATGTTTGCACGCGGATGTAGACATGGTGGTGTATTTCAATGTTGGCATGTTCAGATGATCATAAACCTCTGTTTCAGTGTTGCCTTGTTTATGTTGGCATATTTCTTTATTTTCACAATATCGTTATATAGCACTGTTTTTTCTGTTCACTGATCTGATGGTTTTCCAAAATAACTTTGGGTCATTAGCCGACAGTTTTAGCTTCATTATGCGTTCTTTATAAAATTTTTGTCTCTTGGAAAATAAAAGGTGTTTATACTGTCTCCTTTCTTCTACGTATTTATCCCCATAGGTTTCATTAAGTTTTTTTGAGCTTTGAAATAGGTTCAAATACCTTTTCACAGTTCTCTTCTTTAGAGCACATTCTTTATCATACTATTCATTTTTTGCTTTTTCTTTAATGCCAACAGTTTGAATCATGGCGGCAGCAGCTCCACATAACGTTTTGACAAAAATATCCAGAGAGACATTTATATCGAGAGAAAGAGCCTGAAGAGGTTTTTTTTTAATACAACATTTACAATCATCAGAATTATGTTCACGAACAAATTCTAGTAAACAATCGTTTGACCAAACAATACATTCTTCTTTATTAGCAACATTTTTAAGGCTAAATTCGACAGGCAAATGCCATGAATCGATCGATCCGGTCACTGACATGCAAATGACATTCACACAAAAACAACTGTTTTGAAATGATGAAATAGTCATAACGCTATTTCCATGTGGAGAAATGTAAGTAAATTGACCATCACCAGAATACGTACCGTTTACAATAACACAATCTAACATGTAGCACAAATTCAATAAAGATTTACCAAAATTATTCACACACTTATCCCTTGACAGTCTGCTAAAGTCATGCCAGTCGTCGTCGTCATCATCATCATCATCATCATCATCATCATCATCATCATCATCATCATCAACTCATCATCATCATCAGTAACAGGAGAATAACAAAATACTTCATCCCAGTTGGGCTGTTCCTGACCTGTCCTAGAGTTGAAATCACCACATAGTAACAGGTATACATCTTCATTATTTAGAGTTTCAAGAATGTTTTCATCTAACAGAATGATTCAATCTTTTTTGCATTTTGTTGCTAGAAACAGGACTACTTTCTGGAGCGACTTTGCAATCATCAATATGTCTTTATCAACTTGAAACACGCATTTATCTAGCTTTATTGCATCAGTATTTTCACAATTAAAATGTAACCTCGTTACATAACTCTCGAAACAATTAAGTATTAACAATACAAAACCACCAGAATTTCTACCTTGCTTAGACAGTTTCTTTGCAGGCACAGAGTACTTTACGTAATCAGTAAATATTCGATTCAGAATAGAACTTCGAGGACTTGTAAAATGAGAGATAGGGCAGGAAGATCGAATCTGTTCTTCTGAATGACAGCTTCAAGATACTGTGTTCTTCTCTGGTCCCAAAATGATTCTGTCTGAATATTGTTTACCTCAAAAACCGAATAAGGAATAGCACATCAAACTGTATTCAATTTTCAAACTGAAGCCTCTTTTGCACGGGTATCAGCCAGGTCAATTTTTCGAAGATTACAGTGTCCAGGTACCCATAATAATATTAATTAGAGCCTCGCATTATAAAGTGGTGAATTGAAATACAGTTTCACGGACGAGATCAGGAAGACTTGATGTAGTTTAAAGGTGTAAAGCCGTAAAAGCAGACTTGGAATTTGAAAACAATCAGTATTCTTTCTGGTAAAACTTGCATATCAACAACAAAATCAATAGCTTTCATGACAGCAAATCAGTCAGCAGTGAAAATTCCCTCTTTGATTCCTGCAAACAGGCAAGTATTTGTATCCATAGATAGCTTTGGTGAGCTGTTTTTGAGTTGTCACATCTGAGAGAACGCCCAGTATTCTCTATGCGTTGTGAATGAACCGTTCTCTGTTTGAATGGCTGGTTCCGTTTGACGTTGTTTGGCGTTGCATGACAAATTAATGAAACGTTCTCTGTCTGAATGGCGTTTGGCGTTATTAATGGCTCATCGTCTTCATACATCACATCATGACAGTCTTTGTCACAATCTTCATCACCGCTGACGTTGTGTGGTTCACTGCAACCATCTTACCTCTTACTTGAAC
>JADBJO010009033.1:27500-50000 GCA_016801955.1 Conus betulinus | reverse complement strand
TAATGGAGACGACAGAATGTTTATATTGAAGACGACACGATTTTTATACTGGAGACGAGATAATATTCATAATGGGGACAACACGATGTATATAACGGAGGAGAAGATACGACATTTATGATAGAGACGACACCATATTTACAATAAAGTGGAATAAAGGATCATAAGAAAAGCTGCTGGAAATCATGATGTTGAAGTAATTTCTGGATGAAAAAAAAAAAAAAAAGAAAGAAAGAAGACTTGTTTGTGTCTGGGACAGAGTAAACACACTGTAAAATATTAACTGGGAAAGGAAAGGACATGGAATCCTGCAAAATGTTCACTGCTAGGTATATGTTTTTCAACCGTTCTGTCAACAACGATCGAACTTAAAACAGAAGATAAGCTAACTGAGGTATACAATCTATCCCACGTCTGTGTCAAGAGGATATGCACATCCCTCCCTAGGCAGGACTGCAGTGCTGAAATCACTAAAACTTTTCCATACCTTATGTTTACTGAGAGGCATAAATTCCGCACATCACGCACACAAGTTTCACACGGGAAAAGTTTGATTTGTTGCTCCTTTTATGACCAATTCCTCAGTTGGTGGGTGTGACCCACCATTCCACAGCGACGTTTCTCGTGCAGCACGTGCCAGCGAACAGCCAATAGCGCCAGAATCTAAAAGCCAAACTGGGCAACAACTCAGTTCAGAGTGAATATTGCGTTGATTTCTTTTCAAGTGATAAACACACAGTTTTAACCCAATAAAATGTCGCAACCAGAATGATTTTATCACACTGCAAGAAAATGCCACGGCTAGACAACAACCAGCGAAACCGCGCTGTTAGGATGCTGAGGGCCGGTTCATCTGTCCAACAGGTGGCAAGAGCCATAAACGCCCACCACACCACTATCTACCACCCTACAACAGCGCTTGGCGACCACCCGGTCAATTTCTGACCATCCTTGACCAGGCACACCTCGAGTGACGACTCAGAGACAAGTATAGTTATCTGTAGCATTTTTTACAGCTATTTTTAAAACTTAATTTGCTTTTTTTTTTTTTTTATGAATATTCATTGCTTTGCACTTTACTCCACATTACCTGTTACGTTTCTATTACAACAATGTTTTTGTATTGTTCCCTTTTTTTTTTACTTTCTTTTCTTTCTTATCTATTTATTTATTCATTTACTGGGTTTATTTACTCATTTGCATATTTATTTATGCATCTCTTTATTGATTCATTTCTTTTTCTATTCATTGTTAACTTTATTTGTTTCATTTTATATCACTTTTATCATAAATCTGATCTAGGTCAGTTTTCCTGCACGTAGTTGTTTAAAATCAATTATCCACTGGGAACCCCAAACGCAGCACTATAGAATTATTACCAGTTTTCATACATCCCAAAATCTGATTTTTAGAGATGTGACGTATATATATATGCTGCAATGGGTAGGGAAATTTCAACTCAATATTCCTTTCATTCATTATGTTCTTCTGTTTTTTGTTTTGTTTGTTCTGTTTGTTTTTTCACCTTTCTCTTTTTCAGTTTTTCCTTCTCTGTCTCATTATATTTCTTTATTTCAATGCATTATTTCATTTTCGGACGAGGAGTTGACTACTGTGCAGCCTTTCTTGTTTGTATGTTTTTCATCTGTGATGTGTATGAAATGTGTATTTTATTCCTTAGATGTTTTCCTTCCGTTGTCTGTATTTTTTTTTTCTGTTGTATGATTTTTTTTCTGCGTGCGTAATTTGTTCTGTTTTTGTTTACATTCCAATAATTCTTGTTCCCCCTTCATTAATGTATTTATTTATTTATTTTTATCTACTTATTCATTCTTTGTTTGTTTAACGTCTCATTCGCTACATACAGTTTTTCCTGTAATCAATTTTGTCGTTTGTTTTTCTCCGTCTCACTTGTCCTCTTTCTCTGTCACATTCCTTCCTTGCTTCTTACTTTCTCTGCTTTGCCTTACTGTAGCTTTCCTTCATATTGCTATTCTTTCACATGTTTATCCCCCTTCTACCATTCACCAGTCTATTTTATTTCTCTGTCCACTGGGTAGGACACCGCCCTTGGGAAAAATCATATCTGCTTCCATACGTAGCTTCGTCTGTTACTGATTGTCAGTTTCCTCTGTCTGATGTTGCTCCTAAACAGAACTGGCACGCTCCGTGTCCTCTCAAGACTTTACACAGCCGTGTGAATAAACCTACGTGGTATGAAGCAGGAAAAGCTGGCACCAAGCAGCCAACAATCTGGTTTCCCTCAACAGGACCACAGACAGCCACAAACACGGTATGAAGCAGGAAAAGCTGGCACCAAGCAGCCAACAATCTGATTTCCCTCAACAGGACCACAGACAGCCACAAACATGGTATGAAGCAGGAAAAGCTGGCACCAAGCAGCCAACAATCTGATTACCCTCAACAGGACCACAGACAGCCACAAACATGGTATGAAGCAGGAAAAGCTGGCACCAAAGCAGCCAACAATCTGATTTCCCTCAACAGGACGGACCACGGGCAGCTTAGCCCATCCCTACCTCCCAGACCCTCCACTCCTGGACAGCGTGATGGTCTTTTTTCCTCTGGGGCTGGGACACACACAACTGCCCATTAATGTCACATAGCACCGTCTGTCATCTGAGGGACCTAGCGTGTTGTCCAGCTAAACGTTTGTCTCTCCTGACTGCACTACTTGGTTTCTTTGGTACAGGCACTCTCAAAGAACATGAAGGACTGTACAGTCTGCAGGCATTGCCATGCACTGCCACAGAGCCAGATTGATGAACCGGGCAGACTACCTGATCGCTCTACGCGCCATGTGGACCTGTTTTGTGTGGTCCCGCAGTGTACTGCATTGCACGTGTCTTGTAAAACAATGTGCCATGCAACACAATACTCACCACACTATGATATAGTTAGTTAGCAACATACCAATGTTTAATGTACATTCATCTCTGTCTCTCTCACTCACTCTCTCTCTGTCTCTCTCTCTGTCTCTATTAACATGTATATAGATACAATTTTAGTTAGAAATCAACAACATTCAGCCCTCCAGGGAAAGTAGAGCACCACACCATGCAACCACGTATTGATGTATCCCCGATAACACAATGTTATTGTGCAGAAAATCCATATGACTACCTGTTACTATGATAGTTCGTTTTGAGCTTTTGCTGAATGGCTTAAATTAATCTAAAGCAGCAGAAGACAATATCAGGTAAAAAAAAAAATCCTGTTTTATAATAGCAAAACACCATCCTTGCAATCAAGCCATTAGTTGAAAACTTGGGAGGAATTTTCAAGGGAATCACTGGTACATGTGAATTTTCTGCACAACATCCTAAACCCCAAAGTCGTGGAGGACAAATCAGGAAATGTTGCTTGAGGTCTTAGGACACAGTATGTGTTACATCCATCCTGCCAAAGCTAAACACAGAACATGGACAGTTCAGAAGTCCGATAACATTACAAAGGAGCATCTGAAGATGAGGGAGGTGACCAGACAAACACAAACCAACAGACAGGGACTGGGACCAACAGAAATGAAATAGTGGTCGAAGGCTGAAGGTAAACAAAGAGTGACATGGTAGTTGAAGGTCTATAAACAGAAGGCAGGGGATGCCATGAGAATCCAGACGGCATCTAGCAAGGCTGAAAGTGGCAATGGACTACGTGGGAAACACCGCATTCCAAAGAAATCTCAGCTGGAATGTTATATGGACTACGGCTCCTCTTAGTATGAGGTTCATCCGTAGAATAACTCAGGTTCTGTTATTCAAGCCTGGAGAAAAGTGGGAAGCAAACCAGCGCTGACAGAGATCGTAAGCACAGAGACACATCCAGATCCTTGAGGAGATCTATATGCTGTTAGCACTGCCAAAGGAAACACTAAGCCGCCAGAAGCTCCACAAACGACATTCTCCATGACAGAAGTAAGAAAACATGGCCAGGAAGAGCTGTGCCGTTAAGGGCATGAGGGTAGAATGCGCTGGATCAAACAGATGGATGGGAGTTGACAGCAGATCTAAGAAAACCGTCCAATGATCATCAGAAAGAAGAAGAGGAGACAGGATGTAGTACCCGACTCGGGTTCATCAGAATAAAAGATTCTGGTTAACCAGGTAAGATTCTGGTTTACCCAGTGTGAACTGATTCTGCCTATCTGTGTGACCCATGTCAGCCCAGTGTGGACTGATTCTGCCTGTGTGTTTGATCCATGTCAGCCCAGTGTGGACTGATTCTGTCTCTCTGTGTGATCCATGTCAGCTAGATGTCGTCTTCTATATAACGACATCGACCCAATGACGGGCCCGCAGCTTTTTCATCTGATGAGAACAGGAGCAAAAGGGCTTTGTGATGGTCACAAGCCCAAGAAAGCCACACTCTATGCTGCTGGATGCCTCTATTGTTTTCATTACCAAAGGCCAGCTGTGATACTAAAAAATCCATTTTCAGTGAATTACACTAGGCAACACACTGCAACAATACCTTAATCCTTGGCCACAGACAAACAGCAAACAACGCACAAACTTGCTCGAAGGAAACGGTGAGTGACACAATGTGACTTTTGTTCAGTAGGACAGTGTTTGAGTCAACTGGATTCAGTATCTAAAGAGCCAAAACTCTATTACTTGACTTATGCCCTTGATTCCCTGAGGAACATAGGGCCGCAACGACACTCCTCCAACGCACGCGATTTTGACAGGTCCTCTTTAGCTTGGCCCAGGTAATTCCGGTGGCCTTCACGTCGGCGGCGACACTCCTGCGCCAAGTCCGTTTTGGTCGACCCACTTTTCGTTTTCCTTGTGGATTCCAATCCAGAGCCTGCCTGGTTACGTTGGATACAGGCTTCCATAGCGTGTGGCCGATCCATCCCGATTTCCGTTTCTTTATCTCAGTTTCTTTTGGGACTTGTCTTGTCGTGTCCCACAGTTGTTCATTGGAGATATAACTTCTAGACACCTGATGTTGAGGATCTTTCTGAGACACCTATTGATGAACGTCTGTAGCTTGTTGGTGTTGGTCTTGGTTACCCGCCATGTTTCTGAACCATATAGAAGAACAGACTTCACGTGTGTGTTGAAAAATCCGGATCTTGTTGCAGAGTGAGAGGGCTGTTTGATCTCCAGATCTGGCGCAGGGCGTTGAAGGCGTGTCTTGCTTTGTTGATTCTGCATGCATTTGATGTCTTCGTCTGTCCCCCTATCTTTACTGACTACACTGCCCAGGTAAACAAACTTGTCAACTTCCTTGATGTCTTGTTGATGAAGTCGGACTGAATCTTGCTGTTTGTTGTTCACCCTCATGACCTCTGTCTTCCTGATGTTGATTTGGAACCCAGTCTTCTCAGCTTCTTCTGCAACACAACATAGCTCCTCTTGTGCATCTTGCTGCTTGTGTGAGAGGAGACTGATGTCGTCCACGAAGTCCAGGTCCTCCAGCTGCTTCGTGAAGGTCCACTGGATACCTGTCCTCTGGCCTGCTGTAGAATGTCTCATGACCCAGTCAATCACCATCAGGAAGATTGTCAGCGAAAGTAAACAGCCCTGACAGATGCCGGTTTGTACAGAGAAGGGTTCCGTCAGCTTCCTCGTGGATGACTTGGCAGGTTGCATCTTTGTATAATTGTTGGATGATGGTGACGAACTTTGGTGGAAAGCCATAGTGGTACATCAGTTTCCAGATGACGTTTCTGTCGACACTGTCAAAGGCCTTCTGAAAGTCGATGAAAACTGTGTACAGGGGGGTCTGCCATTCTAGGGACTGCTCGATGATGATCCGCAGTGTCGCAATATGGTCCATATATGATCTATCTTGGCGGAAGCCTGCCTGTTCTTCCCTAAGTGTCTGGTCAAGGGCGGTCTTCAATCTCTCTCTAGGATTATTCTTGTCAATGCTTCCCCTGGGAGGGACAGCAGCATGATTCCTCTCCAGTTGTTGCAGGATGACAGGTCCCCTTTCTTCAGCAGCTTTACGAGATGGCCTTTCTTCCAGTCTTCTGGCATGCTCTCCTGTCTGTTCCCAGATCTTGTGTAGCATCTCTCATCGAAGTCTGGATGTCTGCCTTTAGTGCTTCGGGTGATCAGGACCCGCTGCCTTCCTGACTTGAGGGACTTGATGGCTTTGTGATCTCTGTCTTCGTTGGGGGGTTGGTATTGATATCAAGAAGCTCAGTTGGTGGTGGGATGTCAGGCGGGGCTGGTGGAGCGGATCTGTTGAGTATTTCTTTGAAGTGCTCAGCCCATCTTGCTCTCTGGTTTTCTTTGCCTGAGATGGCATTTCCGTTCTTGTCCTTGACGGGGCAAATGGGATTTCCGGTCTTGCCAGAGAGTGTTCTGGTGATCTCGTATAATCACTGTATGGGGTAAATTTATATGTAAATAATGAGAAACAGATACTGTAGTTAGGTAAACGTGATATTTTTTTTTAATGAAATTAATTCACATGATTGTAGAACAAGCTCTTTGAAGAATTTTGCAAGCTCCACTCTGAAGCGAAATAGTCAGCTGTAGAAAACTTTGAAGTGACAAACGTGACAAGTGCATAATTGATGACTTGAAATGTCGACTTCATCCCCCCACCTTTATCCCTCGTCTCCCTCTCTACATTTTGAGGCTTCTGGCATACAAATGGGGCATACAATGGCTCTCAGCCTGCCCGACAGGAGGTGGGTGCAGGGGATTGTCCATTGAACTGGGAAGTGGAGCTGATTGTGTTCCAGCCTGGGGTAATTTGTTTTCTTTACCCTAAGATAGAAGACTTGGTTTCAAACTAGCAGTATGTGACTAGGTCATAGAGGCCATCATCTTCATGTACTCTCTGGTTTCTGATAGATTGTTGATGTATGATCCTTCTACACAGACGTCAGGCCTTCAAACAAGGTGTGTGTGTGTGTGTGTGTGTGTGTGTGTGTGTGTGTGTGTGTGTGTGTGTGTGTGTGTGTGTGCGTGCTCGTGAATTTGTGTGTGTGTCTATGTGTGTGTGTATGTGTCCCTTACGAGTCCAATCAAGGGTACGAAAGGCCTCAGAGCAAGCGATATAAATGGTTCTGTCCTCAAGATTGTAACGATGACTCCCATATGCTGCTAGAGAAGGATCTTATATTTTTGATGACATACACATCTATGTCCATCTACCTATATGCGTAGAGAGAGAGAGAGAGAGAGAGAGAGAGAGAGAGAGAGAGAGAGAGAAAGAGAGAGAGAGAGATGTGCCTTCTCTGTCCACCCAAGAGAGAGGGCTATGTGCGTGTGCGTGTGTGTGTGTGTGTGTGTGTGTGTGTGTGTGTGTGTGTCGCACGCCTTCTCTGTCAGTGAACACTCTCCTCTTTTACTAAAGGGCTTTCAGACACGTTCTAAACTAGCCCCAACCTTCTGCAGTCTTTCAGAATCATCTTCGCCGGTACCTTTTTTGTGTAACAGGAAAAACATATGGGCGCAATGTCTGTTTAATATTTCAAACATTCTTTGTGTACATAGATAAAGCACGTAATGGACATGGAGACGGCAATTGTCTGCCTTTAATGCAACAATGATGCCAAACCCGGTTGCCTGAAAGAGATCCAGAAGACAACAATTCCTGATGAGCTCGAAATATTGGATGAAAAAAAGGGGTGCTCCATCTTTTTTCCTCGTCGTCTTTTTTTGTGTTTTTTCTACGTTTTTTTTTTTTTTTTTTTTTTTTTTTCTATTTCTCTTCCTTTCTTTTGTATGCTCGTTCGTGAGTTCGTTCGTTCTGTTTTCTTTCTTTCAATTTTTTCTTTCTTTGCTTTTTCTTTCTATTTCTTGTTTATTTGTTTCTTTTTTCCTTCTCAGTTTCTTTTTTCTTCTTTTTCTTTCTTAATTTCTTTCTTTCTTTCTTTCTTATTTTCTCTCTTTCTTTTTTTTCTTCCTTTCTTGTTTGATTGTTTCTTTCTTTCTGTCTTTTTTCTTTTCTTTCTTTTTATTTTTTTTCTAAATCATGTCTTCTTTTGTTCTTTTCCTTCATTCCTTCATGCTTGGTCTCTTTCTTTCTTTCTTCCTTTCTTTTTTTCTTTCTTTCTTTCTTTCTTTCTCATTCATCAGATATAAAGGAATCCCCCAACGCACAAAGCAGGTATGCCAGACCAAAAAGAGAAGGAAGACATTCCGGACTACTCCGGCACAGAATGAAGAGATACTAGACCAGTCCGACAGAACAACACACCAATGAGAATTTAACGATCAAGCACAGAAAAAAGGAATACCAGACCACTTACCACATATAGAAAGAAGGTGTAACATATCACATACGAATAAAAGGCACATCAGTCCGACACAAATTAAGATATACCTGACCAAACAAAAATTCTGTATCTCCCCGACCTAACGTAGAAAGTATACTAAGATCAAACACACACACACACACACACACACACACACACACACACACACACACACACACACACACACACACACTCACTCACTCACACACACGCACGCAGGCACAGAGAGAGAGAGAGAGAGAGAGAGAGAGAGAGAGAGAGAGAGAGAGAGAGAGAGAGAGAGAGAGAGAGAGAGAGAGAGCATAATGATGTATACAATGCCGAGATGGTGATACAGAGAGAGTTCTACATTTCACCGTTGACGTGTTGAGGTGCACGGAGTTCTGTGCTTCAATGTTGGCATACGATGAGAACATTACTATGTGTGTCGGGCGGTCGGTCAGTGGAAATTTAACATCCCCTTGGCCGGAGGGTCTTAAGGGCAGGATATTTCGCAGACTGATGTCTGTACACTTTGTGGCAGTTGTTGTCGTTGGCAATAGTGGGTCTGGTTCCGTGTTGGGGCCATCGTCTGTCGCTCTCTCAGCTCTAGTTCCTTGTGAACGTGGGTTCACATACAGCTGTTGGACGGCCGACGTTAGGCATCGGTTTATTTCGCCTGTTTCTTCCACAAAAGGCGGCTTTCTTCATAGTCATATGACGATGGTCATAACGATGTCCATTTAAACATGCCGTTCTGTATGTCAAGGTCGGCCTGTCTATAATTATGGACATCGTTCTGCATTTCACTATCAACATGTTAATGTAGACATCTTGCTGATTGTCAATTTTGGCATGTTGAGGAATGCATGTTAATGCAGACATGTCGCTGCGTTTTAATATTAGCACTCTGAGGTGTACATAAGTTAGGTCTGCCAGACTGGACATAAACAATGCCAGCATTTTTATGAGGGATATATCTGCATTTCAATGTTGGCATATTGAGGTGAACACGTAACCGCCAGAGTATGTATTTGAAGGTTGGAATAGTTACGTATTTTAAGGACATAGTTACGTATTTGAAGGTTGGAATTGTTCCGTCTTTCAAAGATGTAGTTACGTATTTCGAGGTTGTAATATTGACATGGACACAGTCTCAATGTTGGCATGTTGATGCGGAACGTTGCTCAGTGCTTCAATGTTTCACACTAATGTAGATATGTTGGTGTATTTCAATGCTGGCACGTTAATGCGAAAACACCTTCTATGTCAATTTGGGCATGTCGAGGTAGAAATAATTCTACATCTGAATGTTTGCATGTTGATGTGAAAAAGGTTCTCGATTTTAATGTTAACATGTTGAAGTGGAAACAGCTCTACATTTCAATGTTGGTATGTTGATGTGGACATAGTTTCACAATTCAATGTTGACATGTTGAGTTCGATGTATCGACATTGTTTCACAATTCAATGTTGACATGTTGAGTTGGATGTAGATCTATACTTCATTGTGTGAAAGGCTTTTACGGAAATCTGCTGAGACTAAGAGATCTGGAATAGATTTTATTCCAACTTAGGCATTGCATCATTTTCTTATTCTGTTTCCTATGTAACTTACAGAAATAAAATTCCGTTTGATCTTCATACATTAGCTTTGAAAAGACGGGCTCTCCCACACACACAGACCACCACCACCACGAAAACAAACAAACAAACAAAAAAACACACACACACACACACACACACACACACACACACACACACACACACACACACACACGCACGTGCGTACAGACACATATACATACACACCTCCCCTTCCCCATACTCACACTTATGCATGCACGCACACATATGCACTGACAGACACACTAATATCATGAAATCTCTCCCTGTCTCTGTCTCTGTCTGTCTGTCTGTCTGTCTGTCTGTCTGTCTGTCTCTCTCTCTCTCTCTCTCTCTCTCTCTCTCTCTCTCTCTCTCTCTCTCTCTCTCTCTCTCTCTCTCTCTCTCTCTCTCTCTCGCGCGCGCGCGCGCGCGCGCGCACGCACAGCATATTCAACATTTTCAGAAAAGGAAACAATGTGACACGTGAGAGTCGGACAACTATTTTAGGTAACACATTCTTTGCTGTACATGTACATCAGACCAATAAACCATAATGAAACAAACAGAAAAAACAACTCTGAAACAATAATTCCGTCAGAAAAATCTGCCAAGTGGATGAGACTTGAAAAAATGCCCAGCTAAATTGGCCAGACTCCACCCATTGTCTGGGTTGGGACAAAAACACTGTGCAAAGTTAGAGATAGGTTTTTAGATAAAATGTTATCCTGAAGACATTGAAGTACGCTTTTGTCATGGAGCATTTAAGGAAACCAAGATATACATTAAGTTTTTGACCACAGACACACAAAGGAGATGGTTCCAGAAACCTGCCTAACCAACCATCCAACCACACTCTGTGTAAAAAAAGTCGATTCAGAATAGAGCTTGGAGGACTTGTAAAGTGAGAGACAAGGCCGGCAGATCCATCATCTGTTCTTCTGAATGACAGCTTCAAGATACTGCCTTCTTTTCTGGTCCCAGAATGTTTCTGTCGGAATATTGTTTACTTCAAGAACCTTATAAGGAATATCACTTCAAACTGTATTCAATTTGAACACTGAAGCCTCCTTTGCACAGGTATCAGCCGGGTCAATTTCTCGAAGATTACGGTGACCAGGTTCCCATAATAATGTTATTTTAGAACCTCGCATTATAAAGTGGTGAATTGAAAATACAGTTTTACTGACGAGATCAGGAAGACTTGATGTAGTTTAAAGGTGTAAAGCATAAAAGCAGACTTGGAATTTGAAAACAATCAGTCTTCTTTCTGGTAAAAACTGCATATCAAGAACGAAATTAAATAGCTTTCATGACAGCAAATTATTCAGCAGTGACACAATGTCCCTCTTTGATTCCTGCAGATAGGCAAGTATGTATCCGTAGATAGCTTTGGTCAACTGTTTTTGAGTTGTCACATCTCGAGGAACCCCCATAAATCTCGATGCGTTGTGAATGAAACATTCTCTGTTTGAATGACTTGTTCAATTTAAGGTTGTTTGGCGTCGCATGGACCATTAAAAAACGTTCTCTGTCTGAATGTCTGATTCAGTTTGACATTGTTTGGCGTTGCATGACAAATTAATGAAACGTTCTCTGTCTGAATGGCTGTTGACTTTGACATCGTTTGGCGTTATCAATGGCTTATCGTCTTCATACACCACATCATAACAGTCTTTGTCACAATCTTCATCACCGCTGACGTTGTGTGGTTCAGTGCATACCATCTTACCTCTTACTTGCACGAGTGCAACTGATCACTTGTCAGTTTCCTGTGCCATGTCTGTTTCTACTAGGTGTCTGTCATGGGAAGGAATGGAGCGGCTGACAATTACACTGGACAGTCATATTGGCAGAAATTGTATGTTGTCCGTTCTGCCATCAGTTTCAAGGGGGACTGTGTAGGCAGGGCAAAACTAGACTAACACAAAAAAACTGATGGCTAGTGTTTTCTTGTCGGTGCTTTCAGGAGAGAGAGAGAGAGAGAGAGAGAGAGAGAGAGAGAGAGAGAGAGAGAGAGAGAGAGAGAGAGAGAGAGAGAGAGAGAGAGAGAGGGTAGGAGGGGTCTGCCAAATAGGACATGTGCATACAAAATGGCATGAACACACAACCTCATTTCATCATTGTTACAGGAATGTGTTTCATCTGTTGATTCGATTGCCTCTTGGCTTCACCCTCTGTCTGTACCTCCTGTCTACTCAATATCTGTCTGCGCTGTTTCTATCTGTCTTTCTTTGGTCTTTATCGAGTTCCTTGAATGCTTACCCACTTATTCGTTTACATTACGAGTTGCAGATAATGATATAATATTTCAGTGATCTTTCTCTCTGTTACGGATGGAATGGGTCGTGTCTGCAGGTGTCCGACTGTCTGACTCTCACACAGAAATTATGGGTGCATGCACGACTTTTCTAATTTACATAAACACACCCATTCACCCGAACATTGACAGCCAGGCAACAGAACAACACCTTTTTTTGTTTTATGCTGCCCGAGCCATCAGACAAACATATATAATAAATGCAAGAAAAATCAATAGTCGGCACGCCAACCACAAGGCGTACACACAGCATATACATATATAGTTATAAACAAAGCTTGCTCTTATGTCTTAGATTGTAGAAATAGGGGGGTGATAAGTCTTCATATCTGCAGTGGTAGATAATTCTGCCTAACTGACAGTATATGTGCTTGAGTGGGTGAATGAGGAATAATAAATGCTTCTCAAACTGAACCTTCAGCAAGCTTATAGTCTCCAAAGCGGGAGACAATCTCCAATGGGGAGGAAACTCACTAACATATAACTTCTGGTCAGATACCGGTATTTCGAAACCTGATTGTTTCTCCTCAGTGACCGCGGAAAGTGGTAATTTGACTCCTCTGCCTTTTCGGTTTTAAGAAGAATGCTATCCCAGAAAAAGGCTGGTGTGCAATACCGTAGTATGTTTGTTGATTTTTTTCAAAAAACCAACCAAAGGTGCCACCTAAGAAGCAAAAGAAAATCATGAAGAGCAAAAACAAGTTACATTTTCTTATGAAAAGTAGAAAATATAAAAAGATAACCTCTTAGGACACAAGTGCTGAGGGCCAGTTCTTGGAATGAATCCACAAGGGACTAAATTACAATAAACTAATAAATTCCAAATTTATATTTTCTACTTTTCATAAGAAAGTGTAACTTGTTTTGCGACAGCCTCACACAGGAGCTGTGGCTCACACACAAAAAAAAACACAGAACGCAGCGACGGCCTAGCCAACAGGTCGCTGGTTCGAAACTCGGGAGCGGCGCTCTGGCTTGGCAGCAGCGGCGTCCCAGTCCAACTGGCTCAGCAGGTAGTCGGTCCCAGGCGCAGTGACAGGTAGGGTAGTTGTCGGCACTCAGGCTGACCTCTCCACGCCGACACAGGGTGGAGAACAAGGGGGTAGACACAGCTACGGCCCTGACCCTCAGAACGCGGCAGCCAGTCCCCCTCAGTCCAGGGAACACTTCTACCTGGGGGAAACTGATTAACTACCTTGATTATCATGGCTACTATTCATTACAATCACGACTACATTCATATTCATTAGCCACGTTACATTCAACTAGAACTTGGGACAAACATCAGCCAAATCTTTCTTTAACACTACAACATTCCCTTTTCGGGAATCATAACACTACAACATTCCCTTTTTTCCGGAATCACAGCACTACACAGGAAAGGATTTCAATATAAACCTTTCAGAATCTAGTTTTCCAAATTGGGGAAAGGATTCCCATCTAGATCCTCTTCAATAAACCATTAATAAAATTCATTACACACAATTTATGATTACTTTTCATCCAACTATAAATATCACCACAAAATGTTCATTTCTTTTCTTGTAACACGACAAGAATGTTTGATTCATTTCCCAAAAGACTCATCTACTTCAATATAATATTAAGGGAAAGATTTCCACACACTCTGAATTTACCAACACACAACTATTTAAATATTCAAATAAAGAGTGAATTAAATACACATCCACATCAAAATCAAAACCACTATATATGAACTCTCTGTCGCTCACTCTGGGAGCTTATTATCCATAGCATAAAAACTCTCCTACTTCTCGCAAACCACATCAAACCTTTTTTTCATCATGAAGTTCATAACTAGTTAAGTCACAGAATAAACAGAATCTTTTTTTTTTTTTTTCTGAAGACCACTTCCTTTAACACACTCACTTCTATTCATGTTTTCCGACAGCATTTCGTTTCGCTGCCCTATCAAGTCATAGGATAACAGAACACAACAAAAATACAAATCCTTCACAAGTGCGCTGAGGAAGTTCCAGTCGCTCCTAAACGGGAATACGGTTTCGGTTTGCTAATAAATAAATATGAATGATAAATACCTGACTACCACCAAAACACCGATGGAGTTCCTCTTCGGCTTCTGGGTAGTTGCGTTGCCGGAATCACTGCAGAGACTGCGTAACCGGTTCAACTCACCCGGCTTTAACAGTGCGCAGGTGAGCAGCAGTCAGGTAAACTTTTCAACCGGCTTCCGGACGACTACCTTCCGGTTAGCACGGTTGCATGAAAATTTGTGACTGGACGGGAAACGGTCCGTCACACTCTCTCTCACTCTCTTACTCTCTTTTTCTCTCTCGCTCGCCTCTCTCTCTGTCTCTCTGTCTCTCTCTCTCTCTCTCTCTCTCTCTCTCTCTCTCTCTCTCTCTCTCTCTCTCTCTCTCTCTCTCTCTCTTCTTCATAAAAAAAAAACAGGTCTAAATGCTTTCATAGTGAGCATTCCGGTGGATGTCTTCAGAATTGACGATTTGTGTTTTAGGGAAGAGATGGAACAAATGGAAGAACTCCAGCATCATTTTCTGAAACTCTGCCCTGAGCTTACTACCAGTCACAATATACAAGAAGAAGTTGACAGCACTGTTGGAGTACCTCAGGAGTCTGCCCACGTGGCCAGAAACCACTGATTCACCGATAACAACCGGATCACTTAAATCTAAATACGTCATAACTATAAGGTGTACAGGCGAAAGTACTGTGAGGAAGAAAAAGCACGTACTAGTAGCAATCAATGTCACGGTCAGTGAAGACACTTTTCGCTGTCTGGAATCCTGGTGGTTTTGTTGCACAGAAAGGTGCTTACTTGTTGTCACTGATCGGACAAGTGTCCAGAGAAGAACACTGTTGCTGACCACCAGCAAGATGGTGGGTATATAGAACTTTGACACATGTCTATCCAAGACCAAATATTAATGTAAAACCTTTTGTAAACCTCTGATACAGCGTACAAGCAGGATGATTCAATATATATCGTAAATCCGTAGAGAAAGTGGCAATTTGATCAGACTTATCACGATGACCAATATCCCAGCCGTAGCTCGGGACATTGCCCTCGTCCACAAACCATTGACGCGGTGCGGCCACAGCACAGAAGCTGCTCTTAGCATGGTGAGAGCTACAAGCATCCAAGAAGACACAGCTGGCATGATGTGTTCCATCATCTTCATCACCTTGCATTGCCATGCTCCCCGGTGCATGAATCTTTGTCCACGAAATGTGGCTACAACCCAGAATTCTAAGGGGCCGATTAGCAACAGCAGCTGGTCAGAACAGGCCAAGACAAGGAAGAAGACACTTGAAGTGGATGTTGGAAGACGAAGCATGATGAACAGTATCATGAAATTTCCGAAAAATCCCAAAACTACCAACACTGGGTATCCAATTTTCGAAATCAAGAGGGCGGCCCTTAACAATGGTATTGCTTGCCTATTATAAGCAGGATTGTCCAGGCTCCCAGTTGTATTGTTCACCAAGGACATTATAAATGAGGTATCTTCAACTAGTCGAAATCACGCTATATGTTTATAGATTTTATTAAGGTTGTCACTGAAGTATCTGAAGTGTCTCTCTGAGTATTGTATATGGAAGACAAGTCCGTCATGCAGAGAGAGAGAGACAGAGAGAGAGACAGAGAGACAGAGAGAGAGAGAGAGAGAGACAGACAGACAGACAGACAGAGAGAGAGAGAAGAGAGAGAGAGAGAGGGGGGGGAGGGGGTGGGGGGGGACAGAGGGACAGAGGTACAGAGACAGGGACATACAGAGACAGAGAGAATCGTTGGGCGTGAGGTGTTAAATTGTGTCGTGCTGAGATGATTTGCTTTGCGTTGCGGTGGGTGGTGTTGCAGGTCCTGTACTTTCCTGTCGTCGCCTGTGCTCTGTGAGTGCTGCACAGCACAACACAACACAACACAAACCATGCTAAACAGCATGCTGTTTAGCATGGTTTGTGTTGTGTTGTGTTGTGCTGTGCTCGCTGTGTTGTTCTGTGCTTATGGTGTACTGTGCTGTGCATTTTTGCATGGTATAATGTCGTTCTGTGTTCTGCTCTGTTGTGTTGAACTTTATTGTTCAGTTGTAAGGTGTGTTACGTTGTTGCTGCACTATGCTATGATTTGTTTTGCTCGTGTTGTACTTTGGTTTTATATGACGGATTGCGCTTTGTGATGTTGTCCTTTTGTTTAATTTGCGCTGAGCTGTGGTACGTTGTGCTGTGCTATCCTGCTCTGTACTGTGTTATGTCGTGATATGCTGTACTGATTTTGAGAAAAAAAAAAAACGAAGTCAAACACCCTTTGTAGAAGACAATATTTCACACGGGTCTTATTGAATATAAACAGCATACACTTGCATCGAACTTTCATTTTATGCACAACAGGACATCATGAAAGTGGAGATATATCACTTCCACAACCTCATATATATAGTGTGGCAGAAATGTTATTCTCTAGTGTGGAGGAGTCCCATTGTCTGGTGTACCGCGTGCGTGGATGTGTTTGAAAAAACCATTACTTACATACCATAGTGTGCGTAGGTTCGTTAGATCAAGCGTGCGCGCGCGTGTGTGTGTTTGTGTGTGTTTGCATGCGTGGGCGCGTGTGCGTGCGTGCGTGCATGTCTGCGTGCGTGCGTGTGTGTGTATGTGTGTGTGCACGCGCGCACGGACGCGTGTGTGTGTGTGTGTGTGTGTGTGCGTGCGTGTGTGTGTGTGTGTGTGTGTGTGTGTGTGTGTGTGTGTGTGTGTGTGTGTGTGTGCGTTTGTGTGTGTGTGCGCGCGCGCGCGCGCGTGTGTGTGTGTGTGTCTTTGTGTTTGTTTGCATGCGTGCGTCCGTTGCATGTGTGTGTGTGTGTGTGTGTGTGTGTGTGTGTGTGTGTGTGTGTGTGCGATGTTGTGTGTGTGTGTGTGTGTGTGTGTGTGTGTGTGTGTGTGTGTGTGTGTGTGTGTGTGTGTGTGTGTGTGTGTGTGTGTGTGTGTGTGTGTGTGCGTGCACGTGCGTGAGCGTCCGTTGCATGTGTGTGTGTGTGTGCGCGTGTGTGTGTGTGTGTGTGTGTGTGTGTGTGTGTGTGTGTGTGTGTGTGTGTGTACGTGCGGTGTTGCGTGACGCGGTGTGTGTGTGTGTGTGTGTGTGTGTGTGTGTGTGTGTGTGTGTGTGTGTGTGTGTGTGTGTGTGTGTGTGTGTGTGCTCTGCATGCGTTTGTGTGTGCACGTGCGTATGTCGGAGCAGGTGTATATGTTTGTATGTGAGTGTGGTACTTGTACTTGTCTAGATGTTAGACATCTAATACTTTAGTGAATTTATGGTTGTGAAAAAAAAAATGATATCTCTGATAAATGTTTAGGTTTCTGTCACTCGCTTGGGCTGTAGCGTATTGATTTATTGCCTCTTTCTTTTTTGATATATATGTTTTCTTTGCATTGCATTTCCTTTTGTGAAGTGTTATATGACGATAGGTAATGGCATCCGCCTCAAACTGTACCACTTGTGAAAGAAAGTTAATGAGCAAAGGCAAATGTGTTTTTGAGTTTACACTTTCAGGGGAGAGAGAGAGAGAGAGAGAGAGAGAGAGAGAGAGAGAGAGAGAGAGAGAGAGAGAGAGAGAGAGGAGAGAGAGAGAGAGAGAGAGAGAGTCCTTTTGAAGGTAATAAATGCATATTAAACGGATTTGCTCCGGACAGTCACATGGGAAACAGAAGAAGAATGTGAAATAATTAATTACTTTGAAAGAAAAAAAAAACTTTTCCAGATCACTTAGTCTCCACAGATTTCAGTAAAAGCCTTTGAGACAGTGATTTGGGACCAAAAAATGAAAGTGTTAAACCCGTTTGGATATATGGAGGTGCTATGTGGCCGGATCTTTTTGTTTGATTGCTTTATTGTTAGCGGAAAAGTCTCCAATTGATACGTATATTTTTGTGTGTTGTGTTTGCAGGAGTAGAGTTGAAAGGGATAGAGCTGAACATTACTTCATTTGCTGACAACACGATGCTTATAATGGAGACGACACGATGTTTGTGATGGAAACGACACGAGGTTTATAACGGAGACGACGGCGTAATTTTTTTTTTCAATGGTGACGACACACTATTCATAATGGGGACGACACGGGACGTGAAGTTCCCGATGATCAGACTCAATGTCAGACCAGTTATTCCTAGATGTCTTTTGACGGAAATAAGAGCCCAAATTGCATCATACAGAATGAGAGGAAAGAAAAACCAAACAGTTAAGGAAGATTTCAGTTTGGAAAAAGACATTTCAGTTTTGGAAAATAGCTTACATACCAGTAATGTGATAAACAGTTATAAATGAACACAAGGAACGAACTGAATGCAACCCGAAATAAAGACAGTACAAGGTGCAATCATTCGATCATAGGCAACATGGGTTGCATGGGCGCTGGGGGTGGGGAGAAAGAGGGGACGAAGACAATCAGTGAATGCTTTTGCTCCTTCGAAAAAAAAAAACATTTCTTGAGCAAATAAGTGATAATCTATTACAAACCAAGGTGAAGTGGTCTCAGAAACCGATGACTGCTGCGCACCTCTTTGAATGACTGTAGAGAGAGAAACAACACGCCTATATATTGGTTACTATTATTACAAAGTTCATGAAATTTAGTACTGGCAGCAGGCAAAATATTTCGAAGTTATGTAGCTTGTTGGGAAAGCATCAAAGGCTTTAGAACTATTCAGAACGATAGAAGGTCAGGTACTGATGGAACAACAGATAATTTTCTTTTTTTCTGGAAACACCAGCGCTGTTTCGTGATTCATTCATTAAATGAACAATATTTGCAACGAAGAACGTCAGCTAAGAAGGTATCATTATATGTTTACAGAAAGAAGATAGTCTTAAAGAATATTAGAAAAGAGGAAGGCTACAGGTCAATACATAACTTAATGTTCTTTGTGAAACTGGCTCATCATGCATTTCTAGCATAATGAAATCAATCTTTCCTGAAATTATTAACAGAGATCAAAGTGAATGTTTACTTGGAAGGTGCATTAGAGATATGACATACATGACAATACGCTATCTTGAAGAAATCAGTTTCCTGTGCTATCGATTCGAATTGGTCGTACATTAACGAAGTGTTCAAAGCATATGGTTTCGGCAAATTTGCGCGTAACTGTATTTTAGTCTGTTTTAGGAACATAAACGCACACGTCACTGTAAATGATGAAATGCCTGCATAACTTTAGGACTAAAAGAGGTTGTCGCCAGGGAGACCCAAGTTCTTACATTTTTGTTTTGTGTGTAGAATTATTAGCTTGCAAAGGAAGGGAAGATACTGATGTAAGAGGTATACAAATAGCGGATACAGAATTTAAGACATGTTAGCTTGCGGATGACACCACCTCTACCTTAGAGAGTCGCAGACTTCATTTGCCATATCATGTCATATACAGGGCCATTGGAGCAAAAACTGACATGAAATGTACAAGTGGGCTTGAAGTCTAGACGAATAACCATAAACAATAAATGAACAATAATGAAAATGAATGTTTCACACACACACACACACACACACACACACACACACACACACACACACACACACACGCACGCACGCACGCACGCACGCACGCACGCACGCACGCACGCACGCACGCAGACAGACAGACACACACACACACACACACACACACACACACACACACACACACACACACACACACACACACACACACACACACACACATACCCCCGTTGCTACTCGAGCAGATCCGTCTTTGATCTGAGACAGCCGTCACGCTCATCAAATCTGAGAATGCGGCTGCTTCTAATCGGCGAATCGAGTTTTGGGTGGAACTCTCAGGATGTCATAACTCCATAGTCTTTTTTGTTCTGGTTTCTAGTCGGACGGGTCGGGCTTGCGATCGAATGGCCTAGGAAGCTGTCAGCGCGGAAGCATCAAGACTGAGATGGTCTGGCTTTAAGTCTTCCAGTCTTCTGTCCGGTCTTCTAGACATCTGGTTTAGACTTTCAGTTTTCTGGTCAGCCTTCTTGTCTTCTGGTCCTCTGGTCTAGTCTTCTAGTCATTACTTCGAAACCCACTTTTTTTTTCATTAGCTGAGCATCATCTCGGCAGACAGTGGCATCACACCCAGTCACGAGGAAGGAACTGGTACTGTACCCCATGATGATGGGTGACACGGGCAGCCGATAACACCTCGATTTTAGTGGATTTGATTGTTCTGCTGGGATCAGAGAGAGAGAGAGAGAGAGAGAGAGAGAGAGAGAGAGAGAGAGAGAGAGAGAGAGAGAGAGAGAGAGAGATGAGAGTGAGAGAGATTTCATGTGTGTGTGTGTTTGTGTGTGTGTGTGTGTGTGTGTGTGTGTGTGTGTGTGTGTGTGTGTGTGTGTGTGTGTGTGTGTGTGTGTGTGTGTGTGTGTGTGTGTGTGTGTGTGTGTGTGTGTGTAGACGGTCAATACGGTCGTAGTGTTCCTATCATGATGAAACGGTGAGCATGGTCATTGTGTTTCCTTCATGAGCAGAATGTTAACATGGTCATAGTATTTCTGTCATAAGGAGATGTGAACATGGTCATAGTATTTCTATCATGAAGGCATATGAATACGGTTGTTGAACATTCTCATGAGCAGATGGTGAGTGTAGTCATAATGTCACTACCATTAACAGATGGTGAGGGTGGATATAATGTCACTATGCTGCGCAGATGATGAGTGTGGTCATAATGTCACTATCATAACTATCATAAGCAAATGGTGAGTGTGGTAATAATGTCACTGTCATGAACAAATGGTGACTGTGGTCATAATGTCACTATCTTGAGCAGATGGTGAGTGTGGTTATAATGTCAATGTCATGAACAGATGGTTAGTGTGTGGTTGTAATGTCACTATCATAAGCAGATAGCGAGTGTGGTTATAAGGTCACTATCATGAGCAGATGATGATGGTCAAGCAGATGGTGAGTGTGTGTCACAATGTCACTGTCATGAACAGATGATGAGTGTAATCATAATGTCACAATCAATAGCAGATGGCGAGTGTGGTTATAAGGTCACTATGTCACTGTCATGAACAGATGGTGATGTGGTCACGATGTCACTGTCATGAACAGATAATGTCATAATGTCACAATCAAGCAGATGAAGAGTGTGTTCACGATGTGTGTCACAATGTCACTGTCATGAACAGAGATGATGAGTGTAATCATAATGTCACAATCAATAGCAGATGGTGAGTGTGGTAGCAGATGGACGATTGTGGTCACAATGTCACTGTCATGAACAGATGATGAATGTAATCATAATGTCACAATCAATAGCAGATGGAGAGTGTGGTCACGATGTCACTGTCATGAACAGATGATGAATGTAATCATAATGTCACAATCAATAGCAGATGGAGATTGTGTTCACGATGTCACTGTCATGAACAGATGATTAACGTAATCATAATGTCACAATCAATAGCAGATGGAGATTGTGTTCACGATGTCACTGTCATGAACAGATGATGAATGTAATCATAATGTCACAATCAATAGCAGATGGTGAGTGTGGTCAGATGTCATGAGATTGTGGTCACAATGTCACTGTCATGAATTGTGGTCACATGATGAATGTATGTAATCATAATGTCACAATCAATAGCAGATGATGAGTGTGGTCACGATGTCACTGTCATGAACTGATGGCGAGAACAAGTATAATGTCACTGTCATAAACAGATGGGGGATGTGGTCATAATGTCGCTGTCATGAACAGATAGGGGGTCATAATGTCGCTGTCATGAACATACGGGGGAGGGGGGCCATAATGTCACTGTCACGAACAGCTGGGGTGTGTTGTCATAATGTCACTGTCATGAACAGATGGGGTGTGTGGTCAGAATGTAAGTGTCATGAACAGGTGGTCAATACTGTCAAAGCATCACTACCACAAATCTATGTTTCAAAACGCATGTGTCAATATCATAAGCAGATGCTCGACGCAGTATGTTCGTATTGTTACAATTATGGAGATGCTGAATGTGGTCAAAGTTTCACTATCATAGGTACATGGTGAATACAGTTATGGTATCACTATCATCATGAGTACATGACAAATACAGTCATAGTGCCACTATCACAAGTACATTTTGAATACAGTCATAGTGTCATTATCATTAGTATATGGAAACAGTCGTAGGGTCATTATCATGGGCACATGATGCATATAGTCATAGTTTCACTCTCATGAGCACATGGCGAATACAGTCATAGTGACATTATCATGAGCACATCGTGTATACAGTCATAGTCATTACAATGGCGCATAGATAATGCAGTCATAATTTCATGCAGGCGTAGTGTCATTATCATGA
>JADBJO010009033.1:10000-12500 GCA_016801955.1 Conus betulinus | reverse complement strand
CAGTACGTCAGGTAACTGAGAGGAGGGGTCGGGGAAGGGGAGGACAAGAAGTGAAGAGAACTCTTGTGCGTTCCTCCTTTTTTACCTTCTTTACTCTGTCCTCGTTATGCACCACCTTTCAAAGTTGAGTACAGTTGTTACATTTCTCAAATAATGTTTTCAAGAAATCCTACCTGAAATTTGTAACTTCGTCATTTTCAGCTGGGTACATTTGCCCTAAGCAAACGGTTCTTTCTTTTTTTTTCTTTCAGTGCTGATTTAAATACCTTTCCCTAGGTTCTGACCTCTTCACCAATGACTTTCCAATATTCAAACTCGCATTGGTGTCGAGATGGTTGGAAACCAGCATGTGCGAGAGAAAATCACTTTCTCATCCAAACCTCTTTTTGTGCCTGAATGTTCTACTGACAATGTTGACAGTAGTCTTCCTCTTCTTGTAATCATCCTCTTCTTGTCTTTTCTTGTTTTTTTTTTCTTTTTTTTTCTCTTTTTCCAGTTTTGGTTCAATAGAAGCCTTCCAGTTCCTTTCGTTTGCATCCAATCTCACTTTCTCTGCCAAACTTTATCTTTACTTCGGTATTTTACCTCCTTTCCTATGCCTGAAAACGCACTCTGCATTCACCCTCGGTTTCTCCTGGAAGTTTTTTTTAATAATAAAAAACACACAACCCAAACTGTCCCATGTGTACACATTCTGATGGCAGCACCTTACAACTGTCCTTTGTGTGCAGCCCCGATTCCTGAGAGAATGTTCTTTAAACGGCCCGATGACACGTCTTAAAACTGTCCGTTCTGTAAAATATAATTTTCCAGTGGAAGCGTTTTATAACTGTTTATTTTTTTGCGTGCACCGTCAGTTGGTAACAGAAATGCCTTAAACATCCTTTCTGTCCAACCTCAGTGTGCGATTAAGAGTGAAAGTGGCCAAAGCCTATCGGTCGTCCAACCTTTGAGTGTGGTTAGGATGGAAGTGGCGAAAGCCTATCGATCGTCCAACCTTAGAGTGTGGTTAGGGATGAAAGTGGCTAAAGCCTATCGGTCGTCCAACCTTAGAGTGTGGTTAAGGATGAAAGCGGCCAAAGCCTATCGGTCGTCCAACCTTAGAGTGTGGTTAAGGGTGAAAGTGGCTAAAGCCTATCGGTCGTCCAACCTTAGAATGTGGTTAAGGGTGAAAGTGGCCAAAGCCTATTGGATGTGCAAGCTCAGAGTGTGGTTAAGGTCTGGGGCACGGCATGATGAAGGGTGGAGTCTGTCCTCTCCATCCCCCACCTTAAACCCTCCTGAACTGAAGTAGACATTCATTCATTGCTGGCTGGCTGCATAGAGAGCGTTTTCAAGCCGAGAACGAAAATCCAACCCCACGTGCAGGTCAAACGTACGGCCGTCATCTCAGCAGGTATACGTTCTAACCATTTGGTGGCACCATAACACTGCTCCTCATGTCCAGACTTTTTTTTAGCAACGTCTGAATACTCTGCTCTGTGTCCATCCCTAGTTCCTGATAGATATCTTGCTTAAAAAGCACCAGACATGTGTTTGAAAGCACGAGACATGTGTTTGTAACCACCAGACATGTGTTTGAAAGCACCAGACATGTTTGAAAGCACCAGACATATGATAGTGTCTGTGAAGATACACAAAACGTTTCAGGTACACACCCTTAAGATGTCATTGGGTAAAAATAATCTTAAATCGTACAGAATTTAAACCGAAGGCACATGATTTAGGCGACAATACAAATATCATTTAGATTAAATAGCCAAGAAATATGACACAGACAGACACTGAGGTAACCACATGACAGTGCTGTCCTGTGGAACAATTTCGATCTATTTAAGGCACAATGCTTATGGCCCTTCCGTTGGCAGATCTTATCAGGCAGAAATCTTCAACATGTTGACAAGGGTGTCATAGGGAATAAGCAACTCATAGGAAGTTGGCCATGTTGACAATGGTGCAATACGAAACAAGTAACACATCAAGATGGCCATGTTGCCAGTGGTGTCATTGGGAACAAGTAACACACCAATATGGCCATGTTGACAGTGGTGTCATAGGGAGCAAGTAACACATCATTAAGGCCATGTTGACATTGGTGTCATAGGGAGCAAGTAACACATCAATAGGGCCATGTTGACAGTGGGGTCATAGGGAGCAAGTACACATCAATATAGCCATGTTGACAGTGGTGTTATGTGGAACAAGTGAGACACACCAATGGCCATGTTGACAATCGTGTTATGTGGAACAAGTGAGACACCAATGGCCATATTGACAATCGTGTTATGTGGAACAAGTGAGACACACCGTTGGCCATGTTGACAGTGGTGTTATGTGGAACAAGTGAGACACACCGATGGCCATATTGACAATGGTGTTATGTGGAACAAGTGAGACACACCAATGGCCATGTTGACAATCGTGTTATGTGGAACAAGTGAGACACACCGTTGGCCATGTTGACAGTGGTGTTATGTGGAACAAGTGAGACACACCAATG
>JADBJO010009032.1:42500-88427 GCA_016801955.1 Conus betulinus | reverse complement strand
TAAGTATAAATGCAAAGAATTGCCAGCAACTTGTACCACCGTTATTGAGCGAAAACACACACGCTTGCGCGCGCGCACGCACACAGAGTCACGCGCGCACGCACAAGAGAGAGAGAGAGAGAGAGAGAGAGAGACAGACAGACAGACAGACAGAGAGAGAGAGAGAGAGAGGCTCAAGAGTTCATTCTCTCCACCACCCCTCAATCAAAAGTTCTCCGACACTTCGGACGGACACACCCACACCCAAACACACACACACACAGAGGCACGCACACGCACACACACAACACAAACATCAGTACTTCAGTTTGAACCTTAAAATCAATGCTTGGCTAAGCCAAACTTTGTCCAGAGGTCCCTGTTCGATGGCTCAAAACAGATAATGGTTATCTGTGTAGCAAACAGTCTGTGAAGCAGTTTGTGAAGATCCTTAGTACAAATGATGCACAACGCTGCTCCCGACAAGCATAAAGTCCATCAATCTGCATGCGGACATTCCCAACCCATTTTGATCACATTTTTGATCGCAACATGTACATATATGAATTACTTTCAAGCGCCCGCACATATCATCCCAACTCTAGCATAGCCACATTAAATTCAATGCACAAATATTCTTCATGAGCCAGGGAAACATTAACACCCACCTGCACACGCACGCAAATACTCGCGCGCGCGCGCACACACACACACACACACACACACACTTTAACATAAATCTGCATGCGGCTTTTAAGCAGTGTCCGCATTGTTACCATTGAATAGATCTGATCAGCTCTGCTGTGCTGGAAGATAATTCATGTTCCTGGTCCCCGTCTCAAAGATGCAGACAGTGTTGAAAACAGGAAGCTGTGTGCCTTCGATGAGTCGACCCTTTGCTGCACACGCATGTACTATGTACACACAGCACACACGTTCTGTGCACAGCCTACACATGGCTAACACATGGCCAACGAACACCACACACGAGCACCGCTAGCCTGCACTTGCACACGCCCCACCTGGATATCCGCATCCTCACAGCTGAGTTGAAGTGGTGTCGCTCTGGCTGCCCCGAGCTGTCCCTCCATCAGCCAGCTGCTGCAGTCGTCGTCGGATGTCAGACTCTCGGAGACTCTCGGGGGGGAGGTTGCAGGGAGGGGGAGAGCCACGGCGAAGGGGAGAGCCAGGGTTGACAAGGAAGGTGGAGGTCATGGTGGTCAGCTCGGGTGAACCCCCCACCTCCATGGGCCCCTCCAGACAGCGGGCGACGACTGAAGTCAGGAATCACCGGAGTGGAGTGAGACACTGGCGGCGCCGGTCCCGTGTGCAGGTCTGCCCCACCCCCTCCATGGTCCCGCCTCTCACCTGTCTGCAAACTGTCCGTGTGGCTGCCGCCTGGGTTGTGACTGCTGCTGGTGACGTTGTTGCTGCTGCTGTTGTCGCTGTTTCTGCTGCTGCTGCTGGAGACGCTGCTGCTTCATCTGCTGCTGCTGCTGCCTCTGCTGCGTTGTGGGTATGTAGCCGATGAGCTTCTCATCAATGACACTGGTGTCACCCCGCTTCACCTCCACAATGGAGTCGTTCAGCAGTCGGGCAAACAGTCTGCCACCATTGGCCGACCACGCCTCCACCACCTTCTCGTGCTGACGGACGGACTCTGGAGAGGCGCTGAAAATTCAGTGCCGTTAGATCCTCAGTGATCACAATGCCGGTGTTCTTTAGTTTGCGTCGATTCTTCACCACCTCAACCTTATCCTTTCTTGACACAAACTTCACGATGACAGGTCTGTTCATGTCCTTATTGGGCCTACCAATCCTGTGCACAGCCGAAATCCTGCCACCATCAATTCCACCGATGCAAAGTTTTGAACGAAACAGTTCTAGAACCTTCTCCTCACAATCCGCCGCCGTCTCGTTTCTTCCATCTCCAGTCAAACCAATAACTCTCACCGACTCCCGTCTGGTATACTGCTCCAGTTCGTTGCCAGCTTCCTTTTGTTCTAAAACAATGCTGCGGAGATTACGAATATCTTCTTCCTTGTCTCGACAGAGGCGTAAAGCTTTATCTAAGAGTGTGCGAAGGTTATCGTTGTCTTTTTGCAGAGTAAATATGGCCCCCTCTAGTTGTTCGATTCGTTCATCAAGTTTGGCTGACAAAGTTGACTGACAAGTGTCAATTCGTTGACGCAAATCGTCAAAACCTTTCTGCAATGTTTCAAAAGGCGCATTTTCGACCATTTTTACTTCGCTGTCAACAGTTCTTTTCACGGTAAACTGGAGTCTAGTTTGAGACAGAGACCTTGAATTGGAAACTTTACTTCTCTTACTTACAGACCGGTCTCGCCTCGTCGGCCGCTGGCTAAGAGCTGAAGCCTCGCGGCTTGTGTCCGTGTCAGTGCTGATGTTCTGTCGCTGTTCACGTTGTCGCTTCTTCGTCTTATTGGGCATGTTTCGCACGAGCAAAAGTTGACATAGGCTACTACATCGAAAGAGGAGCCAACATGGATGCACTCACTTCAGCCCCCATCTTCCAACAGTGCGCTCAGTCCAAAACACTTTCATGGCTCACATATCGGTGTCACTAAATTAAATCCATCCTCTTGCTGTGGCTGCCGACAAATACAAACTTCAAAGACACATTTCACCACTGTAAAGATGGAAGAAATCTTTGAATTCGCAGTGAAACGCAGTGAAACGCGGAGCTCCGAACAAACACGTCCGACCGCCGCGAGCGATCGCTCACCTCTCGTGTGTACTTACAGATTTGATTAGAGAAAAATGTGCCAATGCAGAGAACTTAAGACTGACTGAATCGCTGGTGCTTTTAGGATTTGATCAAAATGTTATTGTGGACAGTGTCCTTTACTTCATTATATTATTTGCAAAGTATTATATCTATTCATGCAAACTGAATGGAAACCGTCCACGAAAAACTGTATTTTTGAAGAAACTAGAGTGGCGATACAAAATTGAAAAACACAATGCCTTACTTATCTCTAAATATTCAGACTTTTGTATAAAATGGATGATATATAAACCATTAATCGAGGGTTCTTAGATGTATTTTACTTTTGTATTATATATCCGATTGCGATTTGCCTCAGTCCTAAGTTGAATTTTGATCAGTCTTTTGTGTGCCAAAGTTATCTATAGTGTTGATGTATTCGAGGCCTAGATAGAACATTGAATGAAAACGTCATTTATAACATCCATCCAAGACTCTCTCTCTCTCTCTCTCTCTCTCTCTCTCTCTCTCTCTCTCTCTCTCTCCCCCCCCCCCCCCCCCCCCCCCCCCCCCCCATTTTCCATTTCCATTTCTTATCTCTGGCTGTTAAAACAATTGTCGACTTTTGATGTACAATGCCCTTTTGTTTTTCCTTTTTTATATGTTTGTATTTCATGTTACCGAATGCAAATTTAAAAAAAAATCTAGTTGCAAAGTGAAACGACTGCAGGCGGAAATCTAAACAAATCTTAAATAAATGTCAGCGAACCGCCCAGAGAAACGTGGACAAACGAGTCACAAGACAACACACAACGCGTTTCGACCTCTTAGGTCTTCCTCGGGTGAAATAAAGACAGACAAAATAACGAAAATGCACTTAGCTTTTATCGCTTCAGATTGCTTCTGAGTTCAAGCAATCTGAAGCGATCAAAGCTAAGTGCATTTTCGTTATTTTGTCTGTCTTTATTTCACCTGAGGAAGACCTAAGAGGTCGAAACGCGTTGTGTGTGTCTTGTGACTCGTTTGTCCACGTTTCTCTGGGCGGTTCGCTGACATTTATTTAAGATTTGTTTAAAAAAAAAAAAGTTAAAAAAAAAAAAAAAGAAACGCTCACTCAAGCCCCCCAAAAGAGAGAGAGAGAGAGAGAGAGAGAGAGAGAGAGAGAGAGAGAGAGAGAGAGAGGAGAAAGAGAGAGAGAGAGAGAGAGGAGAGGGAGAGAGAGGGAGGGGGGGAGAGACAAGGAGAGAGATGAGAGGCACACAGAGAGAATGAGAGAGAGAGAGGGAGAGAGAGAGAGTCATATATATATATATATATATATATATATATATATATATATATATATATATCCTAATAAATTAAGGATAAGTAACCGAGCACCGTTCCAACAACTTACAGAGCAGCTTGGTGTTGCAATGACTGCAAAAAAATACATGGTTGTAAACAAAGCTTGCTCTTATGTCTTAGATTGAAGAAATAGGGGGAGATAAGCATTCATATCTGCAGTGGTAGTTAATTCTGACTAACTAGCAGTATGCGCTTGAGAGGGTGAATGGGAAATAATAAATGCTTCTCAAAATGAGCCTTCAGCAAGCTTATAGTCTCCAAAGGGAAGGAAACTCACTAACATATAATTCCTGGTCAGATACCGGTATTTCGAAACCTGATTGTTTCTCCTCGGTGACCGCGGAAAGTGGTAACTTGACTCCTCTGCCTTTTCGGTTTTAAGAAGAATGCTATCCCAGAAAAAGGCTGGGTGTGCAATACCGTAGTATGTTTGTTGAGTTTTTAAAAAAAACAAAAAAAAAAAAAAGGGGCCACCTAAGAAGCAAAAGAAGTCTATTATAATTTTAAAAAAATTATAAAGGAAACAAAAACAACAACCAACAAAACAGCAACAGGTATTTCAAGACTGACAAAGCATTTCAATGTATTATTTCTCCCAAATTTATTCATATCTTGATTGCCCTTACAACACCAACTACTGGCTGATGCCACTTTTCAACTACAGAAGCAGCTTGAGCTGCTGCAGTGGCATGTTCTGCTGTCAGTTTTGTCGCTTTTTTTTTTCAACTGTTTGCACTTCACCTGCGCCATACGGCATTGTTTCACTACAACCACTGCTGCTTCTCCTATCACGACTGCAGTTCAACTGCCAGGACAACTGTTTCAGCTACTACTGCTGCTGTTGCTGGTTATGATGGTAGTAGTGCTGCTGCTGATTTGCGCTGGTACTACTATCGCTGCTGCAGTTTCTGTTGATGCTACTGTTGCCACTACTACTACTACTACTACAACTACTACCGCCACTATATTCTGCTACTGCTGCTGCTACTGCTGCTGCTCCTATAGGTCCTCCTGCTTCTGCTGCTCCTCCTCCCCATTCTCCTGCTTCTGCTGCTGCTGCTATGATTACTACTGCTACCACTACTACTACCACAGTTGTTGCTATTCCTCCTCCTGCTGCTGCTGCTGCTGCTGCTGCTGCTGCTACTACTACTACTACTACTACTACTACTACTACTGCTACTACTACTACTACTACTACGAGTATCACTACAACCATCACCACAACTATCAGCATCACCACAACTGTATGCTGTCAGACACCTTTTGGTCTTGTGTAATCAGTTCCCATGACAAAAGCATATCTGAATACAAACTTACATTTATGTCTTCAAAGGATACAAAGAAAGAGAGAAAAAGAATGCAGTAGATTAGAAACAACAACTATCTAACCTGCAGTGGATAAAAGACGGAGTAGAAGAGCTGCAGCGTGCAGGACGACATCATGAAGACAGCGGACAGCCAGAAGAAGTGGATGAGAACAGCCAGCACCAGACACAGATGATGCACCTCGAACTGCTCCATGCCCACTTCGTACAGGACCTGGGCCAGGAAGAGCAGGCAGGACATGGACAGCGTGGAGGTACCCGTGTTGGCTCTTAAAGGTCTCAGTATCCAGTAGGTCACTATGACACACAGCAGGGACACCAGCGAGATGCACGTGCACAGTAAGGAAAGAAGGCCCATGGATGTCGGCGAGTCTTGGAAACCATTCAGCTCGTTTTGCTTTGTTTCAGCTTCACAAGAATGCAAGGTAGGAATCCTGTGATAATCCTTCACACAGACCAAATGATACGTCTCTTTTGCTTCCACTACTGTGTCCTTTGTGATGTTCCTTTCTGATAATCCTCTGTATGCCAGCTCTTTAAGATAGTCCCTGAACTCGTTGTCGGTAAGATTGACATGTGGACAAAAGGTAGTATTTAATAAAGGATAGACGTGTGTATTGACAATTCTACGCTGAATAATGTCTTTAACGCGGAGAGTGTTTTTCTCGCGGCACAAATCCGAAAGAGATTCCAACCACTCTGTCCTCTTTGAGCAACCCGTATATACACTGATGACAGTTGTTTCGATTGATTTGTTGAGGGTCAAGTATTGGGCGAGTTCAAAAGGTTTAGAGGTAATTCGCTGAGCAAGCTGTTGTAGAGACATTGGCTTTCGACTGACGATACCGAGCTCAACATCCACAGTTAAAGTATTGTTCTGCTGGCACTCAAGACGAGGACCAAAGTAATGTGACAGGACTTCGATTCGGTCGTCGCTTGTACTATAAAATGTGATCTGCCAGGAAGGACAGAGAATGTATAAGGGTTGTTCATTTCTCAAAATAAGGCTTTCATCATATTAAATCCGCAAAATTCCTCATATGCTCAATTCTTATCAGAAAATCCGTTTGGATGTTCATCAACAAGCACGAAATTACACATTTTCAAGCAAAAGCAGACATAAGAACATTCCAAACTTTCCAAGTCACTTATTTAAATCTAAAAGGATATATAACTTCAATGCAGAAAGGTGATTGCCGTATACAGTGGGTTTTTAAACAAATAATGACAATAATCATCATCAATGAACTGAATATGCATGCCCTCATGTGTGTGGATGTATGCTGGGCATTATAGCAGTCTTTGCCCTCATGTCTGTGGATGTATGCTGGACATTATAGCAGTCTTTGCCCTCATGTCTGTGGACGTATGCTTGACATTATAGCAGTCTTTGCCCCATGTCTGTGGATGTATGCTGGACATTATAGCAGTCTTTGACCTCATGTCTGTGGATGTATGCTGGACATTATAGCAGTCTTTGCCCTCATGTCTGTGGATGTATGCTGGACATTATAGACAGTCTTTGCCCCATGTCTGTGGACGTATGCTGGGCATTATAGCAGTCTTTGCCCCATGTCTGTGGACGTATGCTGGGCATTATAGCAGTCTTTGCCCCATGTCTGTGGACATGCTGGACATTTAGCAGTCTTTGCCTTTATGTCTCGTGTCCGGGTACTTCATTCACGCCCACAAAGCTGGAAGAGGAACTGGTTCCAATGGAACATCTAGCACCTTGTGATGTAGTCTCCCTGTCCTCCAGCATCTCAGTGCCAAAGAAATCTTGGGATGGTGAAGAAAGCTTTGAAAGTTGACAGGTACAAACAGAAGGTAACTGGTTTCATGTAGACCTTATGTTCAGACTGTTTGAATATTCAATCACAGGCACATACTATTCTATATGATGGGGCAGAGGTCGATGCCCCCCCCCCCCCCCCCCCCTCCGTTTCTGTCTGTCTCTCTGTATATATATATATATATATATATATATATATATATATATATATATATATATATATGTTAAAATCAAATTTTTTAAATTAGTATTAAAATATCTACAACGTTGTTTCGAACAAGGCTCTCTTAAGGATGATGTTTGGGTCGCCTACCGCCGATGTTATATAGCATGTAGGGCCCAGTTGTCACTGTTTTCACGTGCAAGTTGGTTTCACGTGTTTTCGGGGTTTCAGTTTGATGCTCGGGGTGTGTTCACTAACAACGATTCCTATTTGTGCCTGCAGTTGTTTACTATTTCTATTTTAGTATTTAAAGTTGCTAGGTGTGGTTTACATAGTATTAGCCATTTTTCAGTTAAACATAGGTTGCATCTTTTTGAAATATTACTGTATGGTGATGCCCTTTTATGATTTTCCAGGACATATTGTAGTTTATTTTTTCATCTTTAAGTCTCCAAATGTATTTGCTCAGTTCTGTTTGGTTTTGTATTTTTCTTTATTGAATGACTGTTTGTGGTTTGCATATCTGGTTTTGAAGTGATTTTCAGTAATCCCTATCTATGTTTCTTTTTCGCCACGATTTTCGCCACAGATGTCTTCTGATGTATATCAAAAACTAATTAAGGGAAAACAGCTTGTATATTCATGAGGGGCAAAGTTCGTCTGGCTTGTGTCATACACTTTTCTTCATGTATATTTATCTGTAACAAGTTGGTTGCCCTTTGTCAACATTTGCATAGAAGAATGTTAACCTCCTCTCCCCATGTCTTAACAGGGGATTAAAAGGATGTTATTAAAGGTAAAGTATTCCAGCGTATGTGCGTGTGTGTGCGTGTGTGTGAGTATGTGTGCGTGTGTGTGAGTGAGTGAGTGTGTGTGTGTGTGTGTGTGTGTATGTGTGTGTGTGTGTGTGTGTGTGTGTGTGTGTGTGTGTGTGTGTGTGTGTGTGTGTGTGTGTGTGTTCGAGAGATAGAGAGACAGACAGAGACAGTAAACAGCGAGACACAAACAGACAGACAGACAGACAGACAGACAGACAGACAGAGAAGAACAGAGAGAGACAGACAGACAGACTGATAACCTCCTGTTTCAGAGGCACGTCGATATCAATCAGAATCACTGTTACTGTGAATCAAAGTGAATAATGCCAAGCGTTCTTGAACAATAATAGTAAGTATTTGACTCACGACAGAGCGCATGAAGTCTTTGTACACTATAGAAGGCATGTCAGTGGTCAGCTGAAAGCGAGAACACAGACTGAAGCCGTAGTAATTGGAAGCAGTGAAGAAGGAGGTGCAGTTGTTGCCCTTGACGCGAAGCATGGCCCCACACTTCACTTTCCGGCATTGACACTGCACACATTCACTTTCCCGCATTGACACTGCACACATTCACGTTCCGGCATTGACACTGCACACATTCACTTTCCGACACTGACACTGCACACATTCACTTTGCGGCATTGACACTGCACACATTCACTTTCCGGCATTGACACTGCACATTCACTTTCCGACATTGACACTGCACACGTTCACTTTCCGACTTTGACACTGCACACATTCACTTTCCGGCATTGATACTGAACACATTCACTTTCCGGCATTGACACTGCACACATTCACTTTCCCGCATTGACACTGCACACATTCACTTTCCGACATTGACACTGCACACATTCACTTTCCGACTTTGACACTGCACACATTCACTTTTCGGCATTGACACTGCACACATTCACTTTCCCGCATTGACACTGCACACATTCACTTTCCGACATTGACACTGCACACATTCACTTTCCGACATTGACACTGCACACATTCATTGTGGTCACAAGATAAACAAATTAATCCTGCCCGAACAACACTACTTCCCACCCATCATCTGCCCACCCTTCCCAATCCCTCCACCCTCACTACGACCCAGCCCAACCCATCCAGGCTTGTGACTAGGAATGGTTTGTGATTACGAGCCTACAGGTAAGGCAAGGTGATGTTGCTTATAGCCCAACCGACCGCAAAGGGTCATATCAGGGCTGTCACCACGTTGAAATCTCACAAGTCATTCATTCACATAATTCTTTGAAATACATCTTCTAAAATCCTATCCAAAATTTTGTTAAAAATCTCTTCACTATAAAATCTCAGATCCGATGAAAAATGTTAATCTCTTTCAAGAATTCAAAAATCGCATCAGGTGGAACATCTCTGAAGAAGGTTTTCATGGAATCTGCTGTAAAATGTTTGTGTCTCACATCATGCAAGTCCCAACATTTTAAAAAGAATATGTTTCATTGTGAGTGACACATGACAAGGAATGCACCATGGATCTTTTTCATCTTTCAAAGGTATGAACGAGTAAAATACCAATGGCCAGTGAGCAGCAGGCATAGAACCGTTTCTTCTTTGCGACCACCAGACTTGGATGAGAGAGGAACTCCTTTAGGTTTGGACGGATCTGGAAGAGTTTGTTATCCGTCTGTGTATGCCAATCCTCCTGCCAGGGGTCTTTGACATAATTATGAACTTTTGGTTTCAGATCTCAGCAGGGGATATGTATGTTAGACAGTTTCCCTGTTGTGGCATTCTTGGCCAAGCGATCAGCCATTTCATTCCCTCCGATGCCAACATGACCAGGAACCCAAACCAGAACGATGTTGTGACCCTCCACTTTCAACCTGGTAAAATGTATTTTAAAAAATAAGTTAAGTTCGGGATGATGGAGGTTACGGCCAGCTATGGCCTCCAAAGCTGACAGCGAATCCGACAAAACCAGAAAGTCCTTCTTTGTAGATTGAGAGATTATCTTCAGTGCTAGAACCAGAGCTGTAAGTTCAGCAGAGTAAACAGAAGCATCTGAAAGAATATGTTCTAACAATATTTGAGAAGGAGCACAAGGGCAATAGGCTGCACAGGCCACTCCCACTTCAGAATTGGAACCGTCAGTGAACATTTTCTGACAGATTGGAATTACGAACAGAGATCGGCAAACAATGCCTTGTATGCCAGAGAGCTGGTAGATTCTTTGCGAAAAGCTGAAAGTTCAAAACGAATTTCTGGTGTGGAAAAGGTCCACAGAGGCTTATCTGGAAACTTGGAGAAATCAGACACAACTCCTAGATCTAGACCTGCATTCTGCACTTGAGGTTGCATACGAAGACCAAAGGGTGGAATACAGTTGGGATAGTTTTCGAATTTGTTTTGAAACTGAGGGTTAAAGACACAGTCATAGGCAGGGTTTTCCGGTTCAGAGAACATGATAGAGTAGTTCAAGGATAGTTTCAGCCTGCGGTTGGATAGTGAAGGTTCACCTGCCTCTGCGTACAGGCTGTACGCAGGGGTGGTGCGGAAAGCTCCAAGACAGAGACGAAGCCCTTGATGGTGAATACGGTCCAAACGTTTAAGGTAAGAGGGTCTTGCAGAGTCGTACACAGCACAACCATAGTCCAGTTTGGGACAGACCAAGGCTCCGCAGAGGTGCAGCAAAGTTTTCTTATCAGCGCCCCAGTCAGTGTGTGCTACGACCCGCAGAATGTTCAGAGCTGTCTGGCAAGACGTTTTTTCGGTTATTAATGTGACTGAGAATGCTGAATTTTTGGTCAAAAATAACTCCTAGGAATTTGGCCTCTTTGACAGCTGGAATGGGAGATTTCCCTATTTGGATGTCCGGATCTGCAAAAAAAACAGACGAAAATTATAGAAGTGAATGCACTGTATCTGAGATGGCAACAAACTTTGGAAACTGACCAAAGCCATGAAATAATGAAGAGACAAAGTCAGTGCCTTTCATGCTCCAAAAAGATCAGGAGATTGTGACCGGGAGAAAGGCAGCGAACTGCTTCATAGACAGCTATGAGCAGACCAGCAACATCTCTGTGACAGAGGACAGAAAACAACAACTCCATGAGGAAATGAAGAACCATCAGCATGACCAAGACCAACCTGATTACATGGACAGGCCTTTCAACTGAAAGAATTAGAAGAAGCCACAAAATCTTTACAGGACAAGAAATCTCCAGGTCCTGACAAAGTCACCAACGAGATGCTTAAACTCCTCGGCGCCAAAGCAAAGACCAAACTCCTTGCTCTCTTCAACAACAGCTGGAAGACGGGGCATGTTCCACAAAGCTGGCGAGAAGCTGACATGGTGCCCATCCATAAGAAGGGCAAATACAGAGTTAGGGCTGACAGCTATCGCCCCATCAGCCTCATCAGCTGCGTGGGCAAACTTCTAGAGCGTATGATTAAATTCGCGGCTAGTTTGGCACCTGGAGAAGAACAACATCATCACTCCAGAGCAGGCAGGCTTCTGCCAACATCAGTCCACTGAGGATCAAGTGACCTACATGGCCCAGAAGATCCAGGATGGCTTCCAGAACAAACAGCATACACTGACGGTGTGGATAGACATGGACAAGTCTGGAAGGATGGCCTCCGGAGAAAATTCCAGAAGAGTGGTATAACTGGCTGCTGTATGTACCAATGGATCCCACAGTACCTGAAAAATAGGAAGGCCCGAGTCCATGTCAACGTAGTATACAGTCGGAAGAAGACACTGAGAGAAGGAGTCCCTCAAGGAGGTGTCCTCAGCCCTACCTTGTTTCTTGTGTTTGTCAACGACATCGTCAGAGATGTGCCACGCAAAGTCCAAGGAGCCATCTATGCAGACGATCTTGTCATATGGTGCTCAGAAGAGCACCTCACAACTGCCAACTACAGGCTACAGCAGGCGCTGAATGTTCTCGAAAGCTGGCCGAAACAGTGGCTGGTAACAATTAATGCCAAGAAGACCACTTACACTGTTTTCAGCCTCCCACCCAAAGAACAGAAGGCCAACCTGAGCATCAATGGACAAACTCTGCTTGCTGAAATAACCCCCAAGTACCTGAGAGTCACCTTTGACAAACGCCTGACGTGGAAGAAGCAAGCAGAGAAAACAGAATTAAGAGCAAAAGTACGCCTTGCCCTCATGAAGAAGACGCTGCAGGAACAACATGGGGTGCAGACAACACGACCCTCAGGAGACTGTACACTGGTAGAGTCAGGCCAGTGCTGGAGTCTGGCATGACTGCATGGGGCACTACAGCCAAATCCAATTTTGAACAGATCAGCAAGGTTCACAATCAAGCTGCCCATATCATCACAGGAGCCATGAAGTCTACGCCAATCCAGGAGCTTGAAACCATCACAGAGCTCCAGCCCCTTGAGGACTGCAGAGACGCCAAACTCCTGACCCAGGCTGCCAAGTTCAAGAGGCTGCAAGGCCACCCCATGAAAGACAGACTGTCCCAGCCAACAAAAGGACGGCTGAGAGAGGGAGCTTCATACACCAGAGCAGGATCCTAGAACGGCAACATCAGGATATCCTTGACCATGACCCCAAAGTGATACCCTGGAGTCTTGCCATTCCTCCCTGGAGCGAAGGATCCCCTCCCCTCATCCAGTGCAGCATCCCTGGAGTTGGCCCAAAAGATTCCCAAAGCAGCCCTGAAAGAAAGTCCCTCACCCTTGAACACCTCCATACCCAGTTCCACAAAGAGTCCTGGACTCGTGTCTACACTGATGGCTCTGCAGCAGATGCCGTTCGAAACGGAGGGGCAGGAGTCTATGTCCAATATTCAGGAGGCAGAGAAGAAAAGATCTGTCTCGCTACTGGCCTGTACTCCCACAAATTACAGAGCTGAAGCAGAAGCCCTGAAAACAGCAGCAGCCCACATCGAGGTCGGCCCCTACGCCAGGCACAACGTTGTCATCCTGACCGACGCCCTGTCCACCTTGCAGGCCCTTCAGTCGAACAAAGATCCAGAGCTCAACGATCTGTCCTCATCTCTCGCCTCCCTCTGCACAAGTCACACAGTCACCCTGCGGTGGATTCTCTCTCACTGCAACGTGCTCGGCAATGAGACTGCTGACTCCCTGGCAAGGGAGGGCACTACAAAGGAACAGATGGACAGATCTACCAGCTACACTGAATCCAGGACCATCATCAAGGCCAAGCTGCAGAACAAGTGGAAGCAGTAGCATCTACGCCACAACAGAGCAGATCCGTACTACCTGCTGACTCGACGAGAGCAGGTAATCATCTTCAGGCTCAGGACAGGCCACAACCGCCTGAAATACCACCTGTTCTCTAAACTCTGCATCGGCAACACAGAGCAGTGCCCCTGCAGAACAGGCAGCCAGACAACAGAACATCTGCTGCAGTCCTACCTGCTCCACCAAGCGCTTCGAGAGAAAACCTGGCCCGACCCAATACCAGTGGCCCAGAAGCTCTACAGAGGACTGGAGGACCTGCGACGTACTGCCACCTTTGTCGAGGAGATGGGGGAATCCATCTAAAGACATGACGAGCGAGAGACAACAACAATGCACTGTGTCTTAGTAGCAGAAAAAGTGAAGCCAATTTCTTCTGATCACTGATGATTTTATATCCACACAAAACTGGAGCCTGCGCTGGGCACTCGGGTACACAAGCTTCCAGTAGCATAGACGGCAAAATTATCCAAACAATGATCAGTCGGAACCCTGTTGAACTGACTTAACAATGTCGTTAATTTGATGCTAAAGAGGGCAGGAGACAGTATGCTCCCTTGTGGAACACCCAACTCCTGCTCGTGAACATCAGAGAGTGGTGACAACCCGAACCTGAAATCGTCGTTCTGCCAAATATTTTTTAATAAAAAGTAAAAGATGACCCCGAAAACCAGGAACATGGAGATCATAAAGTATTCCAGATTTTCAGGTGGTATCGTAGGCCTTCTCCAGTCAGAGAAAATAGCCACTATACCTTTTAATTTAGAAAGGCGTTTCGAAGCGTAGATTACAGACGGGATTAAATGGTCAACTGTAGTTCGATGTTTGCGGAAACCACACTGTTCTTTCGCCAGAAGGCTGTCGGTTTCTTTTCTTCTTTCTTTTGCGTTCAACAGCTACGTAGTCAGGGTTGAAGTCAGAGGGATGCCACAAAATTGGACGTCCGGTGGAGATCGGCTGCCGTGTCCCAGAGCTTAGTGGTGAAGTCTGCACCCCCAGGCCAGGACTGCTGCCGTGTCTTCTTGTACAGGGGGCAGTCTTGGAGAATATGGGATGGGTCTGGTCAGCCTGGCCGCTATCACATCGGGATGTGGCTGCCACTCCAATCCTCTGCAGGTGTGTGCTTGGAGGCCGCAGTGTCCTGTGCGAAGGCGGTAGATGTTAGTCTGGTGTCTCTATATCCAGTGTCCTGATGGGATCCTGGTGCACCTGGTAGCCTGCGTTCAGAGTGACCAGCCTCTTCGGAATCTGCTGCGGAGGAGGGTTTTGCCTTCCTCATACGTGGCAGGAACGGTCGGCTGTGTTAGCTGGCTTCCTTCATTAGCAAGGTGGTCTGCACGCTCATTACTTTGGAGGCCTACATGGTCAGGCCCACTGCAGGGTTGTTGGGGCTGTTTGGGTAAAGGGCTGCGCGGGGGGCCTTGAGGGACTGGATCAGTGGACCAGGATCAGGGGAGTCAAGGGGCTGGACTGTGGACATGGAGTCAGTGAAGATGGAGATGCTGCCAAGGGGTTTTCCACTGGAGGAGAGGAATTCTGCAGCTGGTGTGATGGCCAGAACTTCAGCTCTGAAGTTGGAACAGAGCTTTCCTCTGGGGAATGCAATGCTGCTTCACTCTCCATCAGGAATTCTAACATAGACACTACTGCCTCCGTTGTGTGTGGCTTCCTCTGCTGATCCGTCTGTATACATGTGTCCAGGAGCTGGCTGGGTAGGACTCCTCTATCATGGCCAGAGTCAGAATCTTGAGAGTAGCTAGTTGCTGGTCTTTGGTGGTGATGCCAGGAACTCTGAGGCTGATGGCGGCTTCTGTTTCTTGGTCGAGCAGCCGTCGGTTTCAAGTTTCCACATAGTCTAGTATTGACCATTTTTTTCATCCATTTGCAGATACATCTGGTCAAAGCTATCGGACGGTAATTAGATGGGTTCGAAAGATCTCTTCCAGGTTTGGGAATAGGTATGATGAGGGCTTTTCGCCGAGAAGGTGGAAAGAATCCAGTAGTCCATACATGGTTGTATACGTGTAGCAGGATGTTCAGACCTTTTTGCGGAAGACGTTTCAAAAATTTTGTAATGGATTTCGTCTGTACCCATAGAGGAATCGTTGCAAGAAAGTAAGGCAGATTTCAATTCGTTTAAAGTGAAAGGAAGATTGTAGTCTTCCATGTTGTCTGATGAAAAGTTGCAGGGTGATTTTTCTTTGAGGGCTTTGTTTTTGAAAAAAACAGGCTGATTTGTTAGAAGAAGAAGAGGAATTCCTTTCAATGGTTGAACCAAGCAGATCAGAAACTGCTTTTTCCTCAGAAAACTTGAGATGGTCCACAGTGGGGCAAGTGTTCCTTCCTTTAATTTTCGTGATGGTTTTACACGCTTTTTTCTTCGATGTTTTGGATGTGAGACTTGGGCAAACTTGTTTCCATGATAAACGTTTACTGGTTTTATAAATGTTTAGATTTTGCTCTCAGTTTCTGATACGCTCAGGCGTTGGGCATCGAGGTCTGCAGGAGACCCAACATTGAGCTCTTTTGTGGGTTTTGTTAATTTTCTTTCATTCAGAGTTGAATCAAGGAACTTTTGACATTAGGGGCTTCTTGGAAGATGTGGGGATTGTTGACTCTACTCAATTCACTATGAAACCTGAAAGACTTCTTGCCGGATCTTCACTTTGCAATATCTTGTCCTCTTCCAGATCCATAAGAAACTTAGTGGCAAAGAGGTCCCAATCTGCTTTGTTGAAATTGAGGCGTTCTGGCAAAGACTCACTCTCTGCATTCGTACACCGAAGCAACACAGGAAAGTGGTCACTACCATGCAGGTCCTCATCAACCTCCCAAACAAAATCCAAAAACAAAGATGGGTCACAGACAGAAAGATCCAGACAAGATGTGGCGCCATTAGTGGAGTGAAAGTAAGTTGGCGATTTCCCATTCAAGACACACAAATCAAGCTCTGAAAAACACTACCTCTAAAAGCAGACCCCTTGATGAAGATCTTTCACTTCCCATCGAGGGAGAGTAACCATTCAGAACGTCTAATAGCAGGAAGGGTCTAGGAAGCTGCTGCAAGAGCGAAATGAGGTCCTGTTTGGTCACACGGATATTTGGAGACAGATACAAGCTACAGATAGTTATGGTTTTGTGGAGAGTAACCCGAGCTGCCACTACCTGAAGCAGAGTCTGCAGAGCAACTGGGCTGTACAGAACGGAGTTGTAAATGAATAAGGCTACACCGCCAGGAACGCCATGTTCAACAGATTGTACAGGTTGGTTTAAAAAGCTGTAACTAGAAAGTGAGAAAGTTTTGTCAGACCTTAGAAAAAGTTTCTTGCAGTGAAACTAGCACAGACCTAGCTTCACGGCACAGGAGTTGCAGTTCTTCGCAATTGGAAGACAGTCCCCTGATGTTCCATTGCAAGACTGTTTCCATTGTTGTTGAGGATTTTAATTATCCATGTCTATCTCCTCTTCCTCTTTATCATGCAGAGCTCCAAATGCATTCTGCAGTTTGAGCTCCACTTTTTTTAGCCCTTTCTGATGGAATTGGAAGTCTTTTCTTTCCCGAGGGGACGAACTCAATGGTCTTGATGGCATTGGTGGAGGCTTTCCCCTGCATTCTACCAACGCCACTTTTTTGGAAGCCACTGTCGGGGCACCTCCCTTGGGAGGAGGTCTCGCCTTGGAGATCGTCTCGGGGTGAACCCCTGCTGGGCAGCCCGCACAGCCGCAGGCTTAGTGGATGCACTGGAGGTGCATCTTCACTGGGTTTAAGGCCCCCACCAATGGCCGTTTTGTCTTGCGATGTATTTGAAGCCGAAAGACATTTCAGTGGTTCAAGACCACATGGGTCTGTCTGAACACTGGCTTCCACCTGAGGTGTTCTAAGCGTTTTTTCACCACTGTAGAGGAAAGGAGCGGGGTTCCCTTCTGCTCCTGCACCAACTTTTTGGCTTCGAAAAACGAAATCTTATTTTCCTGTTTTTACGCGGTGGATTTCACTTTCTATTCGCCAAACAGGGCAGTCTTTTGAAGAAGAAGGGTGGTCACCATCATAGTTCACGCATTTCGCGGATTCACATCCGCCCTCATGAACTGCTTCGCTGCAGGTGGCACACACATCATCTCCCAGGCATTTCTCCTCCTTGACGTGACCAAATCATTGACATCTGAAGCACCTTAGTGGGGATGACACATACATGGTCACTTTTGATCTCAGGTATCCAACTTTATGGATTCTGGAAGAGTCGGTTTGGCAAAGGTGGGGAACAGAGTGCTGGTCGGTTTTCTCCCTGCACCTCTTCGGAAAGCCGCCCTCCTGACCTCTACCACTCGTGGATCGACCAACTCGGCCTTTCTTTCCCCCCTCAGATATCCAAAAAAAACTGTCGGCAAGGGATGACATCTTTCGAGTAGTTTAGACGTTTGTGAGGGGACACCCGATATGGGTAATTCACAAGACTAGCTGAGTTTAATAAGTTATCCAAGTGGGCTTTTCGGTCAACGTGCACGAGGAGGGAACCATCCCTCAACCTCTTAACTAATTTTGGCTCTGCGCCTGCAAGACCTTTCAGCCCTTTGGCAACAGCAAAGGGACTTAACTTGGTAATGGTCGTTCGCTATCCGCCCACTGGATTATCAGCCAAGAGGGCCGAGAGCCTTCGTCTTCCGGGCTTCTGTGTCCGAGTCTGAGTCCGTGTCCCTCGAAGGGTCGGAACCCTGTTTTTCTCTTTCCTGTTTTTAGTAGTTTTGGTGGCCATGAGGGTCTTTTTTAGATACTGGCAGAAATAAACGGTCACCCCAGGAGAGCTGCCATGCTGAGGAAGGGACAATGGATGGCCATAGTATGGTGTTCGTAAGCCTGGTACTGTCCCCCATGAAAACCAGACAGTGTACCTTCGAGACTGAATTGGGATCAGCCACTCAGCCCCTCGCCAGGTAACTGTAACTTGGACTTCCCCGCTGCTTACGGCCGCGATACAAGTATCAGAGAAAAAAGAGAGTGTGGAAAAGAAGGCTTGAAGGGGAGAGACGAAAAGAGAAAATATCCGTTAAGAAAGGCAGAGAGATAGAATAGGAAAAGGTGGGTTACTATTTGTCAGGGTCCTCACTCTTAACCTTCCTGACATGGGAGACCCTACCAGGGGCGTCAATTCCTACCACGTAGTGCTTAGGCCCAGTCAGCAACTTGGCTATACAGGCCTAGAAGCGTTAACAACAATTAATCATCTAGTCGAGTAGTGATGCCCTCATCAGCAAAGCCTAAGGGATCACTGGACCGCGCAAGCCCTCCGACCACAGCAGGGTTGCAACCACCAGAGGGGAGCGTGCGGGTGGTATATCACTATCACTACAACTATCTTACACATTTCACAGGGATCTGTTGCCTGGCAATGGCCCATGTCATGACATTTTCTGCATTCCACATATAGCCAAAGGTTGGTATATCACTATCACTACAGCTGTCTCATAAATGTCATCAGGATATGTTGCCTGGCAGTGGTCCACATCATAGCATGTTCTGCATTCCACATGCTGCATATTTAGATCATGAAACTGAAAATGAAATCGGCCCATCTGCATTTCCAAGAAATTCAGACAGTCAGTGCAGGATGTTAGAATGAGGAGAGGATCAGACGCAGCATCAGACCACCACCTTCTGACAGCAAGAATCAAGCTGAAGTTGAAGAAGAACCCAGTGAAACCAACAGTACAAAGGGAAAAGTTCAATGCAGGGATACTTAGAGAGCAGCACTACAAGGACTCATTCCTATTGTTCCTAAAGAATAGATCTCAAACCTTACAAAACCTACACATAGAAGATACAGACATTGGCACCCACTGGACAAAAACAAAAGAAGCCTTTTTTATCAATGTGCAAAGAGGTTCTTGAATCAAAAAAGAAACGTCACAAAGATTGGATCACAGGAGAAAGCCTCTAGAAAATCAACAAACAAAAGCAGAAGAAAGAACAAGTCAACAGAAGCAGATAAAGCAGCAGCCCAAGCAGACCACGATGCCCACAAGGAAGTGAGATGGAATGTGAAAAGTGACGAGAAACTGTACACTGACCAGCTTGCAGAAGAAGCAGAACAGGCTGCCGGCAGCAGAAACGTGAAAGCGCTCTACGATATGATCGAAACACTCGCAGTAAAATTTTCCTAGCCATAGAAGCCATTTCAAAACAAACAGGGACAGACTATCACTGACCAAGAGGGACAACTCAACAGATAGGCAGAGCATTTTGAACTGAAACAGATAAGCGCCACAAGACTCTTCACATATCCCGGCCATTGAAATTGATCTGCCAGTCAATAGTGAGCAACCATCCAGGGAAGAAATCATCAGTGTTATCAAGAAAATGAAGGGTGGAAAGGCAGCAGGCCCAGACGCTATTCCGATAGAAGCACGAAAGGCTGACATCAACACTACAGCAGACATACTTCAACCACTTTTTGAGAAGATATGGACATACGAGGAGGTCTCTGCAGATTGGAAAGACGGACACATCATTAAATTACCAAAGAAGGGAGATCTCAGCAACTGCAGAAACTATAGAGGCATCACTCTTTTGTCAGTCAGTACCAGGCAAGGTCTTCAACAGGAGTCTTTCAGAGAGAATGAAGGATGAAGTGTACAAAACACTTAGGGACGAAGAAGCAAACTTCGGAAAGATCGCTTCTGCACAGACCAGACTGCCACGCTAAGGATCATTATCCAACAAACCTTAGAATGGAACACTTCACTCTGCACAAATTTTGTGGACTTTCAGAAAGCCTTAGACAGCTTGCACCGAGACAGCCTGTGGCAACTATTACAGCACTATGGAGTACCAGCAAAGGTCACCAATTTGATCCAGAAATCCTTTGAAGGAATGACATGCCAGGTGGTTCACGCAGGGCAGACAACACGTTGATTTGATAAAGGACTGGAGTCTGTCAGGGCTGCCTCCTCTCACCATTCCTGTTCCTTCTGGCCATTGACTGGGTGATGAATCTGACAACAGAATAAAAGAGGAGTGGCATACAGTGGACACTCTGGACCCAGCTCGACGACCTGGACTTCGCCGACGATCTGGCCCTGCTCTCCCATACCAACCAACAGATGCAGGACAAGATATCAGACCTGTCAAGCTTTGCAGCCATGGTTGGCCTTACCATCCACCCACAGATGACCCAAATATCAGGATTAACACAGTCAGTCAACATCCTGAGGTGCCAGATAGAGCTGCACTGGAAGAAGTCAGTAGTTTCACTTACCTAGGCATTGTAGTCAACCAGCTAGGGGGAACTGACGCCGATGTGAAAACCCGAATAGGAAAAGTAATAGCCGTCTTCGTCACTCTGAAAACATCTGAAAATCTCGACTAATCACCACCAGCACGAAAATCTGCTTCTTCAATTCAAACATCAAATCTGTCCTCTTGTACGGATCAGAGACCTGGAGAACCTCTAATACCACCATGCACAAACTGCAGACCTTCATTAACAGCTGCCTGCGAAAGATCCTCCACATCCACTGGCCAGAGACAATCAGCAACAAAGAGCTGTGGGAAAGAACTAACCAGGTGCCATTGAGCAAGACATCCGTAGAAGAAGATGGCGGTGGATACGACACACCCTCAGAAAGCCCCTGGACAACACCACCAGAAAAGCTCTGACCTGGAATCCTCAAGGCAAGTCAAAGCGAGGAAGGCCAAGAAACACCTGGAGGTGGGACCCTGGAGGTGGACACCAGGCAGATGGACTACAGCTGAGGAGATATAGAACAGATTGCCCAGGACCGTGGTTGTTGCCGTGCAGTTGTCGATGGCCTATGCTCTGGCTAGAGCAATAGGCATAAGTAAGTAAGTACTCACCACAGTCTGTTTCAATTGGTGCTTGGAAGTCAGGGGAAAGGCAGAAGAGCAGACTGTAAATCAAGCACCGGGCAATTGAAATAGAAAAAGACACCCAAAACTACCAGCCTTGCGGCTGGCTACCCAGCACTTCAGAACGATGTGTTCTGCACTTTCTGAAGACCTGCAGCAAGTTGACGACGCCAGGAAAACAGCCATCATTGACCGCGAGCTGAAAAGGCTCAATGTTGACATTCCTGCGCCGCAAGAGACAAGACTCCCCTCCAACAGCAGCCTCAGCGAGAGGGACCACCCGTTCTTTTGGAAAGGACTGGAGCCAGAGAAGCACTGACTGCATGGCGTCGGATTCGCAGTGCGAAACTCTCCTCTCCTCAGTTGAACCATCTCCAAAAGGGGCAGCGCGAATCCTCTCTTTCTGGCTCACAACTTCTGGAACACAAACATCTGTAGCATCTACGCCCCCACACTCTGCTCCATAGCCGAGCTTAAGTATGCGTTTTATAATGAGCTGGGAGGCAGGATCAGAGAGGTGCCTGCAAAGGAATACCCTGTTGTTGCTCGGGGACCTCAACAGTCTGATAGATGCAGACCACGGCTCGTGGCCTCACTGCTTCGGCCGCTTCGGCATCGGCAAGCTCAACAAGAATCGACAGTGGCCACTTCAGCTTTGCTCCTACCACAACTTCTGTATCATGAACACCTTCTTCTCCACCAAACCACAGCACAGGGTGTCCTGGAGGCACCCCAGACCCCGTCACTGGCATCTGCTGGACTTTGTGACCACACTAAGACCCTTGTTCAACCATGCTCTCATCTCCCACAGCTGCCACAGTGCTGACTGCGACACTGACCACGCAATGGTTGGCAGCAAGGTACGTCTTCAGCCCAAGCGAATCCACCACTTTAAGCAGAGGGGACGTTCTTGAATTAATACAGCCATGACGTTAGTGCCTAAACTGTGCGAACGCTTCGCCACAGCCATTGACAAAGACTCTAGAGGACTGCCCAACAGACAGCTCTTCATCACGATGGAACCACATCCGCGATACCACCTACCAATCCGCCTTGGAAACCTATGGGAAGAGAGTGAGGAAGAAGCAGGAATCGTGGAGAAGGAGCCTACCATCGCTGTTGAGCGAGCCGCCCTCTTCGATCGCAAGGGAGAGCCCTCAAAGAAGAAGCAATCCACACTACAAAAAGCTGGCAAGCACGCCAAGTGGATCGCCCGTAAATGCGCCAATGAGTACTGGCAGGATATGTGTCATGTGCAAAGAAGAAAGCGTTCGACCCTAGCCCCATCAAGATTGGTCCTCTAAAATCTGCGTCAGGGGATGTCATTAGCGACCGCAGCAAACAGATGAAGAGATGGGCAGAGCACTACCAGAAGCTGTACTCCAGAGAGAAATCGGCCACCCACACAGCCATTGAGAACACCACCTCCCTGCCTTCCATGGAGGTGTTTGAAGCCCCATCCATCGATGAACTCAGGAAGGCCGACTCGCTAGTCTGTGGTAAAGCTCAAGATAGCGATGGCATTCCGCCAGAAGTCATCAAAGCTGGCAAAGTGAGTTCTCTCCTCAGTCATCTCCATGAGCTTCTGCTGCAGTGTTGAGAGGAAGGGACCATACCCCAGACATGCGCGATGCAAATATCATCATGCTATACAAGAACAAAGGGGACTGCAGCGACTGCAATAACTATCGCCGAATATCCGTTCTCAGCATTGTTGGCAAAGCCTTTGTCCATGTCATCCTCAACAGGCTGCAGCTACTCACCGAACGAGTGTACTCAGAGGCACAGTACGGCATCAGAGCTGCGAGGTCGACGATCGACATGACATTCTCCCTGAGGCAGCGACAAAAGAAGTGCCGCCAGTAGAGACGACCCTTGTTCATCGCCTTCTCCACCTAACTGTGCTCGACTTGGTCAGTAGGTCAGGCCTTTTCACCCCACTACACCTGATTGGATATCCCCCCCCTCCCCCCGTCGCCAAGCTCCTGAAGATGATCACGTCTGTCCATGACAACATGAATGGCACAGTCCAGTACGACGGCTCATCCCTGGATCCCTTCCCTACAAATTACGGTGTCAGGCAAGGGGGCGTGCTTGATTTGGCATTCTTCAACGTCGTCTTCTCCCTGCTGCTGTGTTACGCCTTCCGACAGTATGCAGACAGCATCTTCCGCACACAGTAGGAGTGACGGAAGCCTCTTAAACCTGGCACGCCTCCGAGCAAAGACAAAGGTGCAGAAAGTCCTCATCGGGGAGATACTCTTTGCAGACGACCCTGCTGTCACTGCCCATGCCCGAGGAAGTGCTACACCGGCCCTTTGCCTGCTTCGCTGATGGCTGCACCGAGTTCGGACTCACTATCCGCTTGACGAAAACAAACATCATGGGCCAAGAGGTCAGCAGCACTCCCCGCATCTCCATCGGCGATCACACCCTCGGAGTGGTTGACGACTCCACTTACCTGGGCTCCACCATCTCCAGCAACTTCTCTCTGGACGCCGAGCTAAACGTGCGGATCGGAAAGCCAGCAACTGCGATGGTCCGTCTAGCGAATAGAGTCTGGGACAACACCATGCTAACGTCAAACACCAAGATGAAAGTGTACCAAGCCTTCGTACTGAGCACTCTTCTCTACGGAAACGAACACGGACCCTGTACATTCGACAAGAATGCAGACCTGCTCTGCCCCAGAAGACTCCCTGGGCAGCACTTTGCATGACCGCATCACTAACAAGGACGCCCTGACCAAGATACATTTGCATTGCATGTTCACCATCCTCACACAGGCACGCCTACGCTGGCTTGGCCCCATAGCCACATGGACGACGGTCGCATCACAAAGGACATGTTGTACGGTGAGCTGGCTACAGGCTCCATACCCACAAGACGGCCGGCCCTACGCTACAAAGATGCAAGCATGCGCGACTTGAGGGCAGGCAGCCTCGACCCAGCAGGCCTGGAGATGGCAGCTTCAGACCGGGTCAGCTGGCGGTCCGCCACCAAGGCCCGCATCAAGCAAGCAGAGCAGAGGAGAGAGGCCCCCATGGGGAGAACAGAGGCGCTACAGACGGCAACGAATTGCGTCGACACACACAGAGACTCATGACCAAGACTTCACTTGCAGCACATGCAACAGAGTCTGCCGCTTTAGAATTGGGCTCTCCAGCCTCAGCAAGCGTTGCAAATCCACAACATAGACTGATCCACAATGTCATCATACTGTGATTGTTGAGGAAGCATTCCGGTAGAATATCGGTTTCTTCATAAGAACAGAATGATCTAGTCCATATGGTTGCAAAATGTAACTCCGGTCATTGGTTTATACTTGAAAAATTATTGGTCATTCTTTTGCCATTATACTAGATTTTCTGAATGATTAATAAAAAATTCTTACTTGACTGGTTTCTTTCTGACTTGAGTAGATGAAAGATTTTTTATTCACTTTTATTTGCCTATCTATTTACCTATTGACTTGTTTATTTATGTTGATGAATTACACGAGCTTGAATCTTTCATGCTCTTTAGTCAGAATGCGAGTAAGGACAGATCCGCAAATATCTGATTTAACGAATTATTCCAGTTCAGAAGGGTAGCCACTTGGCGTTTTGAATAGTCGGTTCAACTTTAGTTATGTTAGAGACGGAAATGCACAAGGCAGGGGGGTGTTGAGTAAAAATGCTAGTATGTTTTAGGGGCCAGAAAGAGAGAGAGAGAGAGAGAGAGAGAGAGAGAGAGAGAGAGAGAGAGAGAGACAGACAGACAGACAGACAGACAGACAGACAAAAGACAGAGACAAAGAGAGGGAGAACAGAAAAAAAGAAATAAATCGTGAGAGACAAAGACATGCAAATGCAAAGGTATAACGATCGATCGAAAAAAGATGGATAGGTCGAGAGAGAGAGAGAGAGAGAGAGAGAGAGAGAGAGAGAGAGAGAGAGAGAGAGAGAGGAGAGAGAGAGAGAGAGAGAGAGAGGGGGGGGGGGGGTGGAACACGCACGTAGAGACTCATAGCTAGATGGAAGCGATGATACACACCACACTAACTTACGCTGGAAGAAACGAGCACTGACTCCCCATCACACTGATGTTTCACAGTACCAATGGTGGAGACATTGCCCCCGCTAGTGTTTCCTGTTGATGCTGATGATGCGACACTCTTCACGCTATCGTCCTCTCCGTCCAATGCCAACACAGTGCATAAAAACTCACGCGGTCTACGTATCCAAAACCAAGTTCTCTGAGTAGAGCGAATTGGGCTTCAGAGAATGTGTAGTTCACGTTGCACAAAAAACAGAAGACGTTTTTGTACACAATGTTGGCGGCATTAGTAAAACTGGCGCATGCGCGTTCCACTCTGCTGTCATAGTGGAGCCACATGCCAGTCTGGTTGCAGGAGGAGATGAGGGGTGGGGTGGCAGGTTTGCAAAGTCTTCGGACGTCCGGGTTGTCTTCCAGGAAATGTACGTTGCAGTCATATCTGCTTTCGTTCACAGAGGTGAAGTAGGCGTCTTGTGTTACCGAAAACATGACACGAGTTAAAAGCATGATTTTGACATCAGGAAATGATGCAAGCGTTAATGGGAAAAGTCTGTTCAAGTCAAGTTCAAATGATTATTGCCCTTTATGACCACCTCCTGGTGTTTGCCTACTTTCCCGTACAGTCAACACACACACACACACACACACACACACACACACACACACACACACACGCACGCACGCACGCACGCACACACACACACACACACACACACACGCGCGCGCGCGCGCACACACACACACACACACACACACACACACACACACACACACACACTTACACACACGCACGCATGTATGCACGCATGCAAGCGCGCACTCACACGTATTCACTGGAAGTGGAGAAGAAGAATGGAGTAAACGTTCTACCAAGCAGCTTGATTCTCGCACAAGAAGACAGCAAAATAGTGCGATACATATGCTAAGGGCGTTCCCCACACACAGATCTGATAGAGTCTGCACCACACTGAAGCTTTACGCATGGTGGGCTTGTGAAACCAGCACTTTTCATATGAAAAAGTTCCCACATGTTCGTTCTTAACGAAGCGAGGCGCTGTAAGACCCATCGTGTATGAATCCTCGACACTAAAAGCATTTTTTTTTCATTACTAATAAAAAAAAAACCCCGAAGAACCCGTGATTACTTAACTTATTAGAGGTAGTCACATGCACATCTAAAATTTCCTTTTTTTAAAAAAAATGATTCTTGCAATTTTTCTTAAAATGAAAAAAAAAAAAAGACTGTAAAGTCTACGAGCGACGGTGAGTGTAAAATGTGAATTTGTGATGATACCGAGCACAAAGCTTGAATTAAAAGGAAGAAGAGCCACCGAGGACTTGGACAGTAACTCACCCGCAGGAGACGTGCTGTGAGCTAGCTCCTCAGCAGGGCAGGACACAATGGTGTCCCAGCCAGTCAGACTGTCAGCTGCCTGGCCATGGCACTGAGCACAAAACTGATTCCGGAACACTAACCCCCGGTGCTGGAACTAAAGGGCCTCAAATACTTCCAGTGCACAGATTGGTTGATGTTCTCACATTTTGCTTCCAGCTCGGTCCACGCGGCTCGTGTCATGTGCTCTTCTGTGGGGCTGATGCTCCTTTTCTGACTCAAAGGACTTGCATGCCCCCCGTGTACTGTTGCCTTCAAGCTGGGCACGCGGACAATAATTTACCATGGAATAATGCTTTTGTTTTTCATGTGTGTCTGTTCGGAGTTTCGCATCTGGTAATTCACAGGTCAGGAGGTCTCTCCCTTCAGACAGTGTCCTAGTGTCCTCCCAGGACACAGGGAAGTCAGGAGGGGTGCGCACTGACGCGTTCAGCAAGAGGAGGTCAGGACAACAGTCACCATACACATGGCACAGGTGATCACAGTAACACGTGGAACACCTCGGTGGATACCGGAATGGTTTCTCTTGATTAGGAAGTTTACACATCGTGCGACACAGTTCGATATGTAAATAGACTACTTGAGATTCGAAATCAGGATACAGCTTTTCCGCTGTTTCGAAGGGAAACGTGTCGTTGATACCTGACGAAACGTTTTCATTACTATCACCTCTGGGGCGAAAAGGCAGTTCGACACTGGAAGTATGAACGAGGGTGATGAAGGTAGATAAAACAAGACATATCAACCAGATCATCAGCTTTGTCCTCGTCACTCTGGATTCAGTTGCTGCTCTGTTCGGCATTGTGCCTCGAGTCAGTTTTAACCAATGTCAGTATGCGTTTCAGAGATTGTAGTCCCTGTGACGTATTTCAATTCTTCACGCTGAAACATTGGTTGTCCAACGTCTGGCCTACAGGAAAAAGTAGCAGATGGTACACACACGTTAATCAGAGTTTTGACTGAAGATGCGCGGTTGATAATCGAACATGATTGTGTGTGTGTGTGTGTGTGTGTGTGTGTGTGTGTGTGTGTGTGTGTGTGTGTGTGTGTGTGTGTGTGTGTGCACGTGCGCGCGCGCGTGTGTGTGTGTGTGTGTGTGTGTGTGTGTGTGTGTGTGTGTGTGTGTGTGTGTGTGTGTGTGTGTGTGTGCGTGCGTGCGTGCGTGTGTGTGATGGAGAGACGGACAAAGAGACCGACAGACAGTGAGTGTGTGTGATGGAGAGACGGACAAAAGAGACCGACAGACAGTGAGTGTGTGTGATGGAGAGACGGACAAAGAGACCGACAGACAGGCAAGCAGTGACAGACAGATAGTGACAGACAGACAGACAGACAGACAGACAGACAGACAGACAGACAGAGTTGGTGTACAGGGGGCTGGAGTTGAGTCGGATTTGAAAACAGTACATGGACTGAAAGGCATACGTGGCTGACATGCAATACTTAAACCCTCCTTGTCATGCACGTTGTTTTCTTCAATCAATACCCACTGCTGCAGACAGTCTTGTTTAGATGAGGTATATGAAATCACGGATCTAGGAAAATAAAGTAACTATTTACCTGTTTTACACATTTCTTCCTTCAACTGATTGCATGGAAAATGTACATAAAAAAGATAACGTCTGAATAGCTGATTGCTGATGTTAGTAGTTCATGTGATGGAGTCTTCACAAGACCGTGATTTACTGCCTGAAGTGGATGACTGGGAGCGGTGCAGGAAACTTTCCAGAAAAAAAAAAAAAAAGAAGAAAAACAAAATACATTGCAAAGTGTCGCATGAAGCAAATGTACTGCTTAGATTTATCAACTCACATAATTTCTGATTGAAGCCACAGGAAGGCTGGTCAGCAGCTCTTAAGGAAACCTGCTTTCTAAGCTGAAGATCTAGCCATAAAGAAGAGAGCTAGGAAGCTTGCAGGTACATCTGCCTTTTATCTCACGAAACAGCTCTTAGTTCACTACCAAAACAGGACTGGAGCCCTGCATGCAATGGCAGACAGAGCTGAAAGAAATGTTAGCTGGATCAAGAAGAAGGAACAAACGTGAACGTTAGAAACATCAAAGTTTCAAATGTTTCAAATTTCAACAGATTCCCGATGGCTGTGTAGGTATCTTACTCGGCTGGAGGCGACTGGGCCTTGCGGCGCCCAGCCATTCAGGAGTGGCCAGTTCATAGTATGACATGGTGCGGATGGTGTCGTGCTGTACCGGCTCTATGGCAACCACCCATTCAGGAGTGGTCAGTTCATAGTATGACATGGTTACGGATGGTGTGGTGCTGTACCGGCTGTATGGTAACCAGTCATTCAAGGGTTGCCTGTTCATATTATGACAGTAGTTACGGACGGTGTGGTGCTGTACCAGACCTATGGTAACCAGTCATTCAGGGGTTGTCAGTTCATATCATGGCAGTGGTTACGGATGGTGTGGTGTGCTGTACCAGACCTATGGTAACCAGTCATTCAGGGGTTGTCAGTTCATATCATGGCAGTGGTTACGGACGGTGTGGTGCTGTACCAGACCTATGGTAACCAGTCATCCAGGAGTTGCCTGTTCATATCATGGCAGTGGTTACGGACGGTGTGGTGCTGTACCAGACCTATGGTAACCAGTCATCCAGGAGTTGCCTGTTCATATCATGGCAGTGGTTACGGATGGTGTGGTGCTGTACCAGACCTATGGTAACCAGTCATTCAGGAGTTGCCTGTTCATATCATGGCAGTGGTTACGGATGGTGTGGTGCTGTACCAGACCTATGGTAACCAGTCATTCAGGGGTTGTCAGTTCATATCATGGCAGTGGTTACGGATGGTGTGGTGCTGTGTGTATTACTGTCTGACACTCACTTTCAAAAGTTTGGATGCGAGTAACGTTTATTCCCTACACACACCCACACCACACAAACACGGACAGCCAGGCAACACAGAAATTAGGTTTGTTTTCTTTTATATGCTGCCTGAACCATCAAAACATTATAGACACATATTACCATAAATCATGAATATAAATTGCCAGGCACAAAATCAGTACACTCCATCACCATCAAGAACATGCAACAAACTGACACATTATATTTTTTCTGGCTCAGACCTCACTGGCACCGTTAGTAGTGTCCCAACAGACACAGTCCCCACTCTTGGCTGCAACGAGCCTAAGCCACAGTCTATAGAACCCACCAAGGTACTCACACAAGCAGAGCCGCTCACGAATACAGTCGCAAGTGGTGTCCCACAGGACACGCGCACACAGCAGAAAATCACGTCGGACTACCGGCCTGGCGGTCAGCCTCTCCACGTCGTCGTGACGGAGACAGCAGCTGGGGCACGGGCTGAACCCCCACACCCGGGGGTAATCAGTTCCAGGCCGGACTCAGGGGCCTCACCGACACTTGGGGAACTTGGGGAACATTCACTAACCACAACTTCCTACAGTCACCCTATGTCTCGTCAAGTCTTGTCAATCACAAGATCAATCAAGGGAGATCATTAAGAGCTGGAAACCACCTGTAGGAAAAACCAACTCCGTTAGTACTAACCCTCACTTCCATTCAACTAGTCACACATACCTGATTACCACCAAAACTAAGGTGCGAGTCTAACTTCGGCACTGTGTGGATGTTTCCAGGCCGGCAAATCTACAGAGACTGCAAGGAAATCTTCGCTCACCTGACTGACAACAGAACGCGGGTGACTAGCTGTCAGGTAAATAGGTCAACAGGTGAACAGACAAACTAACATTAAAAGAACATCCACAACTCATGACCTGGATGAGTCCTGGACCTCTTAGAGTGCAAGAGTTTAAACTCAAAATATTTGTAAAGCAGGGATTTTGTGCTACCCAGCTTATCTTAGACTCTCTCTCTCTCTCTCTGTCTCTCTCTCTCTCTCTGTGTCTCTCTCTCTCTCTCTCTCTTCTTTCTGTCTGTCTGTCTCTCTGTCTCTGTCTCTCTATCTTTCTTTCTGTCTCTTTTTCCTTCTGTTTCTGTGTCTGTGTCTGTCCCAGTCTCTTTGTCTCCATCTCTCTGTCTCTCTCTGAAGTGAAAGTATTTGGAAATCCAGCAGGCATAACAGGTTGTGTCACCTCCGCTTCAGCCTTTACTTTCAAAATACAAACTATTGGCTTATTCCCATGAGAATTATCTTAGCTAACTGCTTGAGGACATTGTAAATGTACTGCAGTAACGTTACACTTTGGTCAACACAACACCGCCCTGGCTGTTCCCCTGAATAGAGTTTGATGGAAGTCATACATGGAATTCCTTCTTTCTTTAAAGATAACAGAGCAGCAACTCTGAGGTACAGTCCTCACTTTCTTTCGTACTGGTGGATGCACTGTTCTTTCTCTCCTGACGGCCAAAAAGGAAGTACTGTTTTTGTTCATTACTGATGTTTGTTCACGACTGTTGAAGACTTTGTGTGGAAAACTCACTTGTCTGTTTTGTACTGTCCATTAAATGTGCGTTACGTTAAATCTTGTTTTGCGTGTTTCACTGTATTTTGCGTCATTCTCATTAATGCAGCAGTCTGTTTTCAGTGTTGAGCTTTGAGGAAAGAGCACAGACAGACACCAACCTTCTAGATTTTTCGAAGGCCTTTGACAAGGTGCTTCATCATTGACTCTTCCTTAAGCTCCACCGCATCGGTATTTGCAGACCCACTCCAGACTGAATTTGGAAGCTACCTTACCAATATGAATTAACAAGTATTAGTGCTGATGCAGCTTTCTCAGTTGGTCACCTGACATTTGGTGCAGCCGGCGGATATCTGTGGACTGCCTCTCTTCATTGCTTTAGACTATCCGTCAACAACATCATCCTTTTTCTTTCAACCCTCAGACTGACACCAACAGTTTTCATGGGGATTAGGAACAAGTTGAAAGATGGGAGAGAAGGACCTTCAGAGTTTATTCCAGTGCAGCAAAAGCCACTTTCCGACAGTCACCACGAAAAAATATGTTCTTGACCGTCCTAACGTCCTCTATGAAATAAATCTTCAACGCTTGGATAGTGCAAAATATCTTAGTGTTTGGCTGACCGTACTTGTCACGTTTTACCATCTATATCCACACCATATTCACTAACGCAAGCAAGATGAATGCACTCGTCCACTGAAACACTAAAGGGTGTTTAATTACCGTCCAAAATGCAGATATGGATCGGTAAGAACTATTGTGACATACGGCTGTCCTGTCTATCGGTAAGAACTACTGTGACATACGGCTGTCCTGTCTATTGGTAAGACCTATTGTGACATACGGCTGTCCCATCTATCGGTAAGAACTATTGTGACATATGGCTGTCCTGTCTATCAGTAAGAACTACTGTGACATACGGCTGTCCTGTCTATCGGTAAGAACTACGTGACATACGGCTATTCTGTCTATCGGTGAGAACTACAGTGACATACGGCTGTCCTGTCTATCGGTAAGAACTACAGTGACATACGGCTGTCCTGTCTATCGGTAAGAACTACAGTGACATACGGCTGTCCTGTCTATCGGTAAGAACAACAGTGTGACATACGACTGTCCTGTCTATCGGTAAGAACTACAGTGACATACAGCTGTCCTGTCTATCGGTGAGAACTACAGTGACATACGGCTGTCCTGTCTATAGTGTCTGCAAGAATTCTGTTCTACCAGACTGGACATGGTCCACGCTATTTTCGTAACATTGCTCGCCTTTCAGCCAGTCACCGATACTTCCGGAGTTCTCCCCCAGACAACTCTGAACCCCCATAAGCTCAAGCGCACCACCACCGAGGTCAGCCAGATGACCAACCTGATGAGTGGTCGGTGAAGTGGCACTAAACCTAACAAGGAATTGCTCTCTCACAGACCAGCTTCATCACCCCCTGTTGCAGTGCTCTAGATGGGACGTGTGTAAGAAGTCTTTGATCCTTTTGTTTCTACCTTGGAAACTTCATTCCATCACATTATGCCAATGTCAATTCCTTATGACCTATAGATCATGTGCAAAAAGCTGGCTGAAAACCACAGGCTAATTCTGACTAGTGGTAGTAGTAGTGGTAGTAGTAGTAGAAGTAGTAGTAGTAGCAGTCGTAGTCGTAGTAGTGATGGTGGTGGTGGTAGTAGTAGTAGCAGCAGCAGCAGCAGTAACAGTATAAATAGTAGCAGTAGCAGTAGGCAGTGGTGGCGGAATTTGTAGTAGTGATAGTAGAAGTAGTCGTTATTGTGGACATGGTTGTTGATGTTGTTGCTGCTGTTGCTGTGCTTCTTGCTGTTTGTTGATGCAACTGTCGTTTTTTCTGACGATTTGTATCTTTGTCAACAATCTATTCAAAGTCTTAGCAGCATGAAACAGCAAATTTGCTAGAAGTATCCAAGCATGAAATAGCGGTATCCTCTTGAATAATATCAGCAGCCAAAACCTCTGCAGTTATCTAACGTACCGCCAGTTCACTTCAAGGACATGCATCTTGCTATGACCTCATGACCAACACCATTCCACGGGATACAGAGTAGTTTCAGACGCAAACCAACGATTCCAGATTAACAATGTACTAGTTTGTGCATTCCTTCACAACTTGGTGTCCATGTGGCGATGATACTGTACAAATCATGTGTGAGACTGCAGCTCATCGAAGGTCAAAACGAGAACTGACCTTGTATCTGGCCGTGGTACACACTCACACACTCACACACACACACACACACACACACACACACACACACACACACACGCGCGCGCGCGCGCGCGCGCGCGCGCGCGCGCACCCACACACCCACTCACACACACACACACGCGCGCGCGCGCGCATACAGAAATATCACCGTCGGACACAACAAAGACAACATCAAGGAGCAATATAAGTGTACACATGTTTGCGATTGTCTGGTTCTAAGAGCTTGCTTATTATTGGTGGGTATATTGGCTTCATTATTATTGTAAGACCACTCTCAAGTATACGTTAAAGGACGGTTGTTGCAGAGGCACACGGAGTATGTCTTGGTTGACATCTTAAGGGACTGGACCGGTCAAAACAAAGTTCAACTGCCGCATCTTAAGTTGTTATGATATGCCATCCTATCTAGTGATCAAAAGCAGTTTGACATGAAATCTCAGACACAGCACAACGCTAACTATCGTGCAGTAACAGAGATCTTTGTCAATTTGTTTACACACACACACACACACACACACACACACACACACACACACACACACACACACACACACACACACACACACACATGCAAACACACGCACTCACGCACTCACGCACGCACACACACACATACACACACACACACACGCACACACACGGTGCACGCGCGCGCACACACACTGACACGCGTGTGCCTGTGCGCGCGCGAGCGGCTGCGCGCGCACGAACGTATGTATCCAGTAATACGATATTGCAATCGTTTATGGGCGTTTTTATTTCCATTATCTACCCCAAAGTGTAAGCTATGCGTCTTAAATATGTTTCAGTTTCTGTTGTCTCTGTGAAGCTTTCTTTTTTTTATATTGCTATTGACTGAATTTTGTTACAGAAATGTGAGAGATAGAAGGCAGCCCGAAAGAACACACAACATAAGTACGGAACCATTCTGAACTAGCGCCATTTCTGAGCGCAACACTATTCGCTTTGGAGTACAGTTTCTAAGTAGTGTTGATAAGCTTCTGCCCGGTAAATCATTTCTTAATTGTGCCCCTTGGCGCCCTCTGTCAGACTCTGCCGAACGCCTTCTTGAAGCGTATGAAAACATGGTAGAGCTGTCTGTGGTGCTAAAATCGTTTTTTTTTTGTTTGTTTTTTTTTTTTTTTTTTGCAAATGTACATAGTTCTAAGATATGTTCGGTAGTAGCCTCTGCAGCATCCAGCCTGTTCTTGAGCTATGATGGTATCTGCTTGCCGTTGCAGTCTGTCCAGAAAACGTTTGGCGTTACTTCACTGGTGCGGCTGATCAAGCTTACAGTGTGGTAGTTCTGGCGGTGCTGGACACTTCCTTTCTTGGGAAAGGCTGCGGTCAGTGACTGAATCTTTGGAGACAACCACTCCCCATTGTGCCAAGTGTTGTCGAAAATGGTAGTTAGGATATCAGTTACTGCATATCTATTATGCTTTGAGATTTCTGTAGAGAAGTTGACGATCCCTACGGCCTTCCCACATTTCAGTGATCTCACTGCAGCTGTAGTTTCTTCATACAGTGTTGGAGAGTCATCCTCTGTTAATAAGTCCTTTACTGTTACCCCATTGGATCTCCTGTGACTGGTGTAGTGTGCAGAACAATATTCCGTCCGTCCCCTCTGTGAATGATGCCTTCTACCTCAGAGCCAGCCCCCATCTTTGTCCTGAATGATGCTGACTTGTCCTTCCTTTTGTTTGGTCAGGTCATGTATAATCTCAAAAGCCTTCTTTGTTTTGTTGTTGTATAGCTCTTTGTTCAGTGTCCTCACATTGCGTTTGATCCAGCTTTCCGTTGCACTCTTTATTCCTGCACTGATTTTCTTGTTCATAGCTCTGCATCCCCCCCCCTCCCCCTCCCCCCTCCCCCTCAGTCTTGTTCATAGCTCTGCATCCCCCCTCCCCCTCCCCCTCCCCCTCAGTCTTGTTCATAGCTCTGCATCCCCCCCCCCCTCCCCCTCCCCCTCCCCCTCAGTTGTTGTTCATAGCTCTGCATCCACCCCCCTCCCCCTCCCCCTCAGTCTTGTTCATAGCTCTGCATCCCCCCCTCCCCCTCCCCCTCAGTCTTGTTCATAGCTCTGCATCTTCCCCCTCAGTCTTGTTCATAGCTCTGCATCTTCCCCTCAGTCTTGTTCATAGCTGCATCTTCCCCCCTCAGTCTTGTTCATAGCTCTGCATCTTTCCCCCTCAGTCTTGTTCATAGCTCTGCATCTTCCCCCTCAGTCTTGTTCATAGCTCTGCATCTTCCCCCCTCAGTCTTGTTCATAGCTCTGCATCTTTCCCCCTCAGTCTTGTTCATAGCTCTGCATCTCCCCCCCCCCCCCCCCCCCTCAGTCTTGTTCATAGCTCTGCATCTCCCCCCCCCCCCCCCCCTCAGTCTTGTTCATAGCTCTGCATCTTCCCCCTCAGTCTTGTTCATAGCTCTGCATCTCCCCCCCCCCCCTCCCCCTCAGTCTTGTTCATAGCTCTGCATCTCCCCCCCCCCCCCTCCCCCTCAGTCTTGTTCATAGCTCTGCATCTTTCCCTCCCCTCCCCCTCAGTCTTGTTCATAGCTCTGCATCTCCCCCCCCCCCCTCCCCCTCAGTCTTGTTCATAGCTCTGCATCTTCCCCCCCCCCCCTCCCCCTCAGTCTTGTTCATAGCTCTGCATCTCCCCCCCCCCCCCCCCCCCTCAGTCTTGTTCATAGCTCTGCATCTTCCCCCCCCCCCCCCCCCTCAGTCTTGTTCATAGCTCTGCATCTCCCCCCCCCCCCCCTCAGTCTTGTTCATAGCTCTGCATCTTCCCCCCCCCTCCCCCTCAGTCTTGTTCATAGCTCTGCATCTCCCCCCCCCCCCTCAGTCTTGTTCATAGCTCTGCATCTTCCCCCCCTCCCCCTCAGTCTTGTTCATAGCTCTGCATCTTCCCCCCCCCCCCCCCTCAGTCTTGTTCATAGCTCTGCATCTTCCCCCCCCCCTCCCCCTCAGTCTTGTTCATAGCTCTGCATCTTCCCCCCCCTCAGTCTTGTTCATAGCTCTGCATCTTTCCCCCTCAGTCTTGTTCATAGCTCTGCATCTTTCCCCCTCAGTCTTGTTCATAGCTCTGCATCTTCCCCATCAGTCTTGTTCATAGCTCTGCATCTTTCCCCCTCAGTCTTGTTCATAGCTCTGCATCTTCCCCCCTCAGTCTTGTTCATAGCTCTGCAGCTCTGCATCTTTTTCCCTCAGTCTTGTTCATAGCTCTGCATCTTTCCCCCTCAGTCTTGTTCATAGCTCTGCATCTTCCCCCTCAGTCTTGTTCATAGCTCTGCATCTTCCCCCCTCAGTCTTGTTCATAGCTCTGCATCTTTCCCCCTCAGTCTTGTTCATAGCTCTGCATCTTTCCCCATCAGTTTGTGTTCATAGCTCTGCATCTTTCCCCCCTCAGTCTTGTTCATAGCTCTGCATCTTTCCCCCTCAGTCTTGTTCATAGCTCTGCATCTTTCCCCCTCAGTCTTGTTCATAGCTCTGCATCTTCTGCATCTTCCCCCTCAGTCTTGTTCATAGCTCTGCATCTTCCCCCTCAGTCTTGTTCATAGCTCTGCATCTTTCCCCCTCAGTCTTGTTCATAGCTCTGCATCTTTCCCCATCAGTCTTGTTCATAGCTCTGCATCTTCCCCCCTCAGTCTTGTTCATAGCTCTGCATCTTCCCCCTCAGTCTTGTTCATAGCTCTGCATCTTCCCCATCAGTCTTGTTCATAGCTCTGCATCTTTCCCCCCCCCCCCTCCCCCTCAGTCTTGTTCATAGCTCTGCATCTTTCCCCCCTCAGTCTTGTTCATAGCTCTGCATCTTCCATCCCCTCCCCCCTCCTCCCCCCACCTCAGTCGTGTTCATAGCTCTGCATCTTTCCCCCTCAGTCTTGTTCATAGCTCTGCATCTCCCCCCCCCCCTCCCCCTCAGTCTTGTTCATAGCTCTGCATCTTCCCCCCCCCCCCTCCCCCTCAGTCTTGTTCATAGCTCTGCATCTTTCCCCCTCAGTCTTGTTCATAGCTCTGCATCTTCCCCCCCCCCCCCCCCCCCCCCTCAGTCTTGTTCATAGCTCTGCATCTTTCCCCCTCAGTCTTGTTCATAGCTCTGCATCTTCCCCCCTCAGTCTTGTTCATAGCTCTGCATCTCCCCCCCTCAGTCTTGTTCATAGCTCTGCATCTTTCCCCCTCAGTCTTGTTCATAGCTCTGCATCTTTCCCCCTCAGTCTTGTTCATAGCTCTGCATCTTTCCCCCTCAGTCTTGTTCATAGCTCTGCATCTCCCCCCCCCCCCCCCCTCAGTCTTGTTCATAGCTCTGCATCTTTCCCCCTCAGTCTTGTTCATAGCTCTGCATCCCCCCCCCCCCCCCCCTCAGTCTTGTTCATAGCTCTGCATCTTTCCCCCTCAGTCTTGTTCATAGCTCTGCATCTTCCCCCCCCAGTCTTGTTCATAGCTCTGCATCTCTTTCCCCCTCAGTCTTGTTCATAGCTCTGCATCTTTCCCCCTCAGTCTTGTTCATAGCTCTGCATCTTCCCCCCTCAGTCTTGTTCATAGCTCTGCATCTTTCCCCCTCAGTCTTGTTCATAGCTCTGCATCTCTCCCCCCCCCCTCCCCCTCAGTCTTGTTCATAGCTCTGCATCTCCCCCCCCTCAGTCTTGTTCATAGCTCTGCATCTTTCCCCCCTCAGTCTTGTTCATAGCTCTGCATCTCCCCCCCCCCCCCCCTCCCCCTCAGTCTTGTTCATAGCTCTGCATCTTCCCCCCCCCCTCCCCCTCAGTCTTGTTCATAGCTCTGCATCTCCCCCCCTCCCCCTCCCCCTCAGTCTTGTTCATAGCTCTGCATCTTCCCCCATCAGTCTTGTTCATAGCTCTGCATCTCCCCCCCCCTCAGTCTTGTTCATAGCTCTCTCCATCTCCCCCCCTCCCCCTCCCCCTCAGTCTTGTTCATAGCTCTGCATCTCCCCCCCCCCCCTCCCCCCTCAGTCTTGTTCATAGCTCTGCATCTTCCCCATCAGTCTTGTTCATAGCTCTGCATCTTCCCCATCAGTCTTGTTCATAGCTCTGCATCTTCCCCATCAGTCTTGTTCATAGCTCTGCATCTCCCCCCCCCCCCCCCCCCCTCCCCCCTCAGTCTTGTTCATAGCTCTACATCTTCCCCCCCCTCCCCCCCCCCCCTCAGTCTTGTTCATAGCTCTGCATCTTCCCCATCAGTCTTGTTCATAGCTCTGCATCCCTCCCCCCCCCCTCCCCCCCCCCCCTCAGTCTTGTTCATAGCTCTGCATCTCCCCCCCCCCCCCCTCCCCCTCAGTCTTGTTCATAGCTCTGCATCTTCCCCATCAGTCTTGTTCATAGCTCTGCATCTTCCCCATCAGTCTTGTTCATAGCGCTGCATCTTCCCCATCAGTCTTGTTCATAGCTCTGCATCTTCCCCCCTCAGTCTTGTTCATAGCTCTGCATCTTCCCCCTCAGTCTTGTTCATAGCTCTGCATCTTCCCCATCAGTCTTGTTCATAGCTCTGCATCTTCATCTTCCCCCCCCCTCCCCCCCCCTCCCCCTCAGTCTTGTTCATAGCTCTGCATCTTCCCCCATCAGTCTTGTTCATAGCTCTGCATCTTCCCCCTCAGTCTTGTTCATAGCTCTGCATCTCCCCCCCCCTCCCCCTCAGTCTTGTTCATAGCTCTGCATCTTCCCCATCAGTCTTGTTCATAGCTCTGCATCTCCCCCCCCCTCCCCCTCAGTCTTGTTCATAGCTCTGCATCTTCCCCCCCCTCAGTCTTGTTCATAGCTCTGCATCTTCCCCATCAGTCTTGTTCATAGCTCTGCATGCATCCCCCCCCCCCCCCCCCCCCAGTCAGTCTTGTTCATAGCTCTGCATCTTCCCCCTCAGTCTTGTTCATAGCTCAGCATCTCCCCCCCCCCCCCCCCTCAGTCTTGTTCATAGCTCTGCATCTTTCCCCCTCAGTCTTGTTCATAGCTCTGCATCTTCCCCCCCCCCCCCCCCCTCAGTCTTGTTCATAGCTCTGCATCTTTCCCCCTCAGTCTTGTTCATAGCTCTCTGCATCTTCCACCCTCAGTCTTGTTCATAGCTCTGCATCTTCCCCCCCCCCCCCCCCCCCCCCCCCCCCCCCCCCCCCCCCCCCCCCAGTCTTGTTCAGCGGTTGTAAGCCTTCTAAAGTCACATACCTTGTTCTCGTGAATTACAAATCCTGCTCCATGTACACGTTGATCATCTCCGGCACCGTAGTACAGGACATGCTTTCGTCTGTTTGTGCTTTTCCTTTGTTCTTTCATCTTACTTCGCTGAGGCCAAAAAACGTGCCAGGAGTATTAATTCAATTCATGGCTCAGTTCTTTAAAATTCCCGGCCAGCTAGAGCGTTGTTACATGCTGAAGTGGCAGCTGTGGTTGTGGTCCTTCCAGCCATGCTCTGTGGTTATCCCCGGTGGCATACGTTTTGCTTCTGCCCAGGTGGAGATCAACGGATAGCGCGGCCGTTAGTAAATAAATTGCAGCCTGCTGTTTTCTTCTTTCATGAAGTGTTTCTGGGCAACCAAAGGAAGCTAGCACAGTCCATCCCTCTCCAGAACTTACCTTCTTGTTGAGTTTGCTCCATACAGCGCGGCAGGTAGAACCTGGTTTAGTTGCTTCATAGCAGTAGAGGGGAGCCTCTGATCTGCCCTCTGTCTCCCTCATATCTAACATATTCCTGGAACGCATCATGACTGATGCACTTGAACATCGTGCGAGCACTGTCAGTACAGGAGGAAGAACCATCGCAAACCTTCGATTTGCAGATGACAAGCAGTGAGGGACCCAAACCAGACACTTTTCTCATGGGCAGTACAGACTATGACAGAGGAGTCCAGATTAAAACAGGTAACGAAAGAAGAAACATGTCAACAACAAGAAAGACAAGATCAGACTCCTGAACGCAGTAGTATGCTCCATGCAAAACAGCGCAACCCATGGAAGGTATACATGGAGGCACAACTAGGTGCTCAAGGAGATCGCACATGCAGTTAGCACCGCCAGAGGAAAAACGACGCCACCAGAAAGTCCAACAACGAAGCTCCACACGACAGGAGGCCACAAAACGCGGTCTGGACGAGCCGTGATATCATGAGCATGGAAGCAAGGACAACTGGATTGAGTGAATGACCGGCAATGCACCGAAGACCTTCCAGAATGGCAGAATCGTCAGAATTCGTCTGAAAGAGTGGCATGTTGTTGTTCTCCACTCGTTTATAAAATCAAATTATTTCTGATCTAACCCACGGTGCCATACGAACACAGAATAGAGCAAGCTCATATTTACATGACTGAGAAGTATGCCAAACTAGCCAACAGCGTGAGGGAATTGGTTTCCAGGGCCACGTCCACGCCATGGAGGTTGAAGCAAGGGGATCTGAAAGGTCATTAGTCTATGACCTCATGAACCAGCTCGAGGTTTCTGGAAAGAATAGGACCAGAACCTTGAAGTCAATGGCAGAGGAGCTCGAGGCTGCTGAAAAAAAGTTCCAGCTGGATCTGATCGAGGAGAAAAAAAAACGAACTTCAGAAGGCCTTCCAACTTAGAACACATGTCCGATAGCGATGGGGGTAAGATATACATCTAACAGGCCATGGCTTGGAGGCACCCACACATGCAAAGGGTGCTGCTTTGATTCCCGGCAAAGCCAGTATAAAAGTAAGATCATTGCCAGCATAACGGCGTCTGGGAGTCACGACCTGGATGCAGCCCATTCCCCCTAGAATGTAAAGAATTCAGGGCCAAAATACTTGTCTGAGGTTGGCATTCTTCTCTGAACACATGCTGCTCTCGAGCTCTCCCTAGAGTGTCTCCGTACTGACACTTTGCTTGGCCAGTGACTTCTGGAAACAGGCCGGGGAATGATACATTCATTGGCGCCGACTAAATCACAATTGCAAATGCACAATAGATTATGAGTAACGAACATTTGGAATTCCCCTGGGGCTGTGGAGGGAATTCTCTTCTGAGAGCGCCATGAAGATCCACAGAACGAAAAAGGAGGAATGAAGAACGACGAATGAACAACACCACACTGTGCCAGGAGATAATACCAAGGTCAGGATTCAAACCACAGTACCAAGGACACCCACGCTAATTATTCAGATAGGTACTTTGGGCAAGTTGTCGATGCGAAACGCAATTTCAGAAACTCAGTTTGCCACCCACACATGCAAAAATGCAGTGGGAGAAATTAGAAGAAAAAGTTCATAAACTGGATGCACTGATGGTAAAAGCACACAACAACACAAACAAATCACATTTGGAGACTTTGGGTGCGAAACTTGTGTGGATGCTTACCGAAATGAAACATCCAAAAACAGAAGACACTTCAAAAACCCAGAAGCAAGAGAGAGATGGGAACATCCGAAACAAAAAAGAAGACTCTATAATCTAGTCTGCCTGAGAAGCCAAGAAGAAAGGGTTGGAGAAGCTCTTGGAAGATGTGAATCACGACACAGTGCTGTCCGTAATGCAGTCAGCAGAAGGAGATGGTACAAAAACGAAAACCCAAAATTGCTTCATGGAGACCCCTTCCAGTTCGCCAGGAAACTATTCGAGCAGCTAGAATATCAGACACTCACAGTGTGAGAAGAAACTCTCGAGCAGCTAGAATATTAGACACTCACAGTGGGCGGAGAAACTCTCGAGCAGCATGTTAGGAGAACAGATTTTGGACCCTTAGAGCGGAGCAACACTTTAAATCCAGGGCTTACTGGAACCTGTAGTGCCTGAGAAAAAATTTCAACGATAGTCTCTAACACTGGATGACAAAGCCAAAGCCAGATCTTCGCCTGGACTGAATGGAATACCGTATTTGCTGTAACAGAATCCTTGACTGGCTCTGTAAAATGATAAAATTAGTATGGATGAATTTCAAGGTCAGCTACCCAGCTACTCAAAAAGCAAACCTCGGATGACGTCAACTTGCTTAGGCCAATATCACTTCTGAACTTTTCGAGGAAAATCTTCTCTGTCATGACAGCGAGACTGACTAAATACCTGTCAGGAAATGAGAATTTGGATTTTTCTGTCCAGAAGGGAGGCACATCGTACGTCTCTGGCTGTGTAGAACATGCCATTATAATTTGGGACCCAGTCCCAAGAGCTAAGGCAGAGGAATGGAACCTCGACGTGGTGTGGTTTGATTTGGCAAATGCATATTGATCAGCTCCATACAAATTGAATCAACTGGTCTTCGAGATGTATCATGTTCCGAAGAATATCAGAGACATGCTGAGGAAGTACTTCCATGGTTTTTCAATGTGGTTATCCTCAAAATAATACAAAACAGATTGGATCAATCTGGAAATTGGTATAGCAGTGGGCTGTGCAACTTCCTCAATACTGTTGTCAAGCACACCTAGAGTTTCTTCCTACATCGTCCTGTATGCATGCCAGACTCGGATCCTCACAGTGGATTTTGAAGAAGAATCAACCCACGAAAATGAGGTGTTACTGCAGGAGTAATCATCAGGTGCTCTGAACACATCGCTGATCAACAAGGATGTCAAACCATCAGACATCACACAGAACCAAACGAAGACCTACTGACAGCCGTCAGGAAAAGACAACTAAATTGGTGTGCTCATGCAGGAAGATCCAGTAGTGTTGCTAAAACGATTTTCAAGGGAACTGTGGGGTGAAGAAGGCAGAGGAGAAGACAGAGAAGAAGAAATAGCAATGACAGACAAGCTTGCAGGGTGGACAGCATTTGCAGGGACCCTGGCCTTAGCAAACAACCTGCAGCACTGGAGGAAAGGTATGAACAGGTGTCCCAGTGACTCTCTACACAGTCAACTGATGTCCCAGTGACTCTCTACACTGTGAACTGGTGCCCCAGTGACTCTCTACACAGTGAACTGGTGTCTCAGTGACTCTCTACACAGTGAACTGGTGTCCCAGTGACTCTCTACACAGTGAACTGGTGCCCCAGTGACTCTCTACACCGTGAACTGGTGCCCCAGTGACTCTCTACACCGTGAACTGGTGCCCCAGTGACTCTCTACACACGTGAACTGGTGTCTCAGTGACTCGCTACACAGTGAACTGGTGTCCTGGTGACTCTCTACACAGTGAACTGGTGTCCCAGTGACTCTCTACACAGTGAACTGGTGTCCCAGTGACTCTCTACACCGTGAACTGGTGTCCCAGTGACTCTACACAGTGAACTGGTGTCTCAGTGACTCTCTACACAGTGAACTGGTGTCTCAGTGACTCTCTACACAGTGAACTGGTGTCCCAGTGACTCTCTACACAGTGAACTGGTGTCCCAGTGACTCTCTACACAGTGAACTGGTGTCGCAGTGACTCTCTGCACTGTGAACTGGTGTCTCAGTGACTCTCCACACAGTGAACTGGTGTCTCAGTGACTCTCTACACAGTGAACTGGTGTCCCGGTGACTCTCTACACAGTGAACTGGTGTCCCAGTGACTCTCTGCACAGTGAACTGGTGTCCCAGTGACTCTCTACACAGTGAACTGGGTGTCCCAGTGACTCTCTGGACAGTGAACTGGTGTCCCAGTGACTCTCTACACAGTGAACTGGTGTCCCAGTGACTCTCTGGACAGTGAACAGAGACAAAGGAGAAAACAATTATTGTTCAGCATGTGAAGCCATCTACTGTTTATCCAAGTGCAGTCTGATCAATCACTGTAAGGGGCTTGCAGAACTGTCGTCCTAAATTCAAACATGACGACTTGGCCGTTCCAACAGCTATTCGCTTGTTGTGGCAGATCGCAGGGAGAAACAACCTTTCAAAGATATCTCCAGTGAATTCAAAACTGTGATTAGTTTAAATAACATATAAGAGTGTTCAAAGAAAACTTTATTTGATGGATTTCAAAATGTGAAGCGTGAAACACAGGTTGTCATGAGAGATACGAACAGGGAGTCCATAGGGAAATGCTGTGAGGCAGGACTGCAGTGGATTGTGAATGATCTTTTGGCATGACACCCTCAGTGATGACATGATAAGTGAAGTGAGGAACACCGGCAGAGTAGCATTGTGGCCATTGTCACACCTTCCCACCAGAATGCATCGTTGTAGTGTGTGATCCATCAGCATACGAGCTGATATTCGTGGTGTGGAGCTGTATCATGTCTTGGTGTGAGCGACCTTGTCTTCTGGGAGGGGATACTGAACTCCAGAAAGTATATCTTAATCACAAGACTATTTCCATCCTACAGTTGAACCATTAATTCCTATGAGGCAATACTTCCTCCAGGAAGACAACGCTTCCGTTCACAGATCCCATGAAACAGAACTGAGGAAGTGACATCGTTTCACTTCAGTCTTGGCACAGTCGATCCATCACAGCCAAACTGATTGACATGCGTCGATTTGCCACTCCAGATGACTTGAAGGATGAATTCAACAGCAGCCTCGAGTGAGGTGTCGGTGTGAATTACGAAGAAAAAGGTTTCACTCTCTATCATAGCTTTTACGGATTCTTCTGAATCAGAATGACCAACTGATCCATTATTAAAACAATAGAAACTTCAACCAAGGTCGGAGAAACCACTTTGCAACGACAAATGTCAGTGATGCCGCCATTTTCAACGTTTGATAAGGATTTGGCGGGCACCTGGCTATACAATTTTTCAACGTTTGACAAGGATTTGGCGGGCACTGGCTATACAATTTTCAACGTTTGACAAGGATTTGGCTGGCACCTGGCTGTACAATTTTCAGTGTTTGACAAGGCTTTGGCCAGCAACTGGCTATACAATGTTCAATAAACGGCGACGATTCCAAAATCTGGAAGGTTTGTGAGTAAATATTTAAGGTGGAAACCTACGAAATATCTGAAAAGTGCATCACTTTCCTCGACATGAGTCTCTCCATCACTGATAGTGGACTCTCCACTTCCATCAACTACAAACCTACGGACTCACGCTCTTATCAAGACTACAGATCGTCACATAATCCCAGTACCAAAACCAGCATACCCTACTCTCAGTTCTTGAGACTCCGCAGACTCTGCTCTGAGAACTCTGTCTTTGATGTAAAAGCCCTAGAAATGAAACGGTTCTTCCTCGAACGCCACTATCCCAAAGACATGATTGATCGTGCTCTCCAGGAAGTCCAGCTCATCACCCGCCCACAAGCTCTGGAACCAAAAAAACCCCAGGAATCAACCAGAGACAGACCTGTTGTCAGCCTGCTCTACCACCCTTCTGTCCACCAGGTGCGCAAAATTCTCCAAACCAACTGGAACATCCTTCAGTCTTGTGCTCACTCGGCTACATTTTTTGCCAGCCCCCTCTAGTTGCCTACAAACGGGACAAGAATATCCGTGACATGCTTGTGCGTTCCAGTCTCCAGCCTCACAGACGTAAATCTTTTGTAGGCACAAGCCCGTGCAGTCTACCCAGCTGCAAGGCCTGCCCCTTCATCTGCACTGCCATTGAAGTGAAAGGACCCAGTTCACGCATGACTGTCTCCAAATTCTTCAACAGCGTGGCAGCAAAGCGTCCTCAGAAGAGAAGCCCCCTTCAAGTAAGTGTTTCGGCCCTATCTCCTGACACTCTAGGGGGGTTGGGCCACACCCGGTTCATGACTCCGGATGTCCCTTTGCTGCCCCTTTTTTTCCATCTTGGGA
>JADBJO010009032.1:32500-37500 GCA_016801955.1 Conus betulinus | reverse complement strand
GTTTGTCTGATGCTAGCAGTGTGTGTCTGATGCTAACAGTGGTTGTCTGATGCTAACAGTGGTTGTCTGATGCTTACAGTGTTTGTCTAATGCTATCAGTGTTTGTCTGATGCTAACAGTGTTTGTCTGATGCTAAAGGTGTTTGTCTGATGCTAACAGTGTGTGTCTGATGCTAACAGAGTGTGTCTGATGCTATCAGTGTTTGTCTGATGCTAACAGTGGTTGTCTGATGCTAACAGTGGTTGTCTGATGCTAACCGTTTGTGTCTGATGCTAACAGTGTGTGCCTGATACTAACAGTGTGTGCCTGATGCTAACAGTGTGTGTCTGATGCTAACAGTGTGTGTCTGATGCTATCAGTGTGTGTCTGATGCTAACAGTGTGTGTCTGATGCTAACAGTGTGTGTCTGATGCTAACAGAGTTTGTCTGATGCTATCAGTGATTGTCTGATGCTGTGATTGTCTGATGCTAGCAGTGTGTGTGTCTGATACTAACAGTGGTTGTCTGATGCTATCAGTGTTTGTCTGATGCTAACAGAGTTTGTCTGGTTCTATCAGTGTTTCTCTGATGCTTACAGTGGTTGTCTGATGCTATCAGTGTTTGTCTGATGCTAACAGAGTGTGTCTGATGCTAACAGTAGTTGTCTAATGCTATCAGTGTGTGTCTGATGCTATCAGTGTGTGTCTGATGCTAACAGTGTGTGTCTGATGCTAACAGTGTGTGTCTGATGCTATCAGTGTGTGTCTGATGCTAACAGAGTGTGTCTGATGCTAACAGTAGTGTGTCTGATGCTATCAGTAGTTGTCTGATGCTAACCCGTGGTTGTCTGATGCTAACAGTGGTTGTCTGATGCTAACAGTGTTTGTCTGATGCTAACAGTGGTTGTCTGATGCTAACAGTGTGTGTCTGATGCTAACAGTGTTTGTCTGATGCTATCAGTGGTTGTCTGATGCTATCAGTGTGTGTCTGATGCTTACAGTGTTTGTCTGATGCTATCAGTGTTTGTCTGATGCTAACAGTGTTTGTCTGATGCTAAAGGTGTTTGTCTGATGCTAACAGTGTGTGTCTGATGCTAACACAGTGTGTCTGATGCTATCAGTGTTTGTCTGATGCTAACAGTGGTTGTCTGATGCTAACAGTGGTTGTCTGATGCTAACCGTTTGTGTCTGATGCTAACAGTGTGTGCCTGATACTAAACAGTGTATGCCTGATGCTAACAGTGTGTGTCTGATGCTAACAGTGTGTGTCTGCTAACAGTGTGTGTCTGATGCTAACAGTGTGTGTCTGATGCTATCAGTGATTGTCTGATGCTAGCAGTGTGTGTCTGATACTAACAGTGGTTGTCTGATGCTATCAGTGTTTGTCTGATGCTAACAGAGTTTGTCTGGTGCTATCAGTGTTTCTCTGATGCTTACAGTGGTTGTCTGATGCTATCAGTGTTTGTCTGATGCTAACAGAGTGTGTCTGATGCTAACAGTAGTTGTCTGATGCTATCAGTGTGTGTCTGATGCTATCAGTGTGTGTCTGATGCTAACAGTGTGTGTCTGATGCTAACAGTGTGTGTCTGATGCTATCAGTGTGTGTCTGATGCTAACAGAGTTTGTCTGATGCTATCAGTGATTGTCTGATGCTGTGATTGTCTGATGCTAGCAGTGTGTGTCTGATACTAACAGTGGTTGTCTGATGCTAACAGTGTTTGTCTGATGCTAACAGTGGTTGTCTGATGCTAACAGTGTGTGTCTGATGCTAACAGTGTTTGTTTGATGCTATCAGTGGTTGTCTGATGCTATCAGTGTGTGTCTGATGCTAACAGTGTGTGTCTGATGCTAACAGTGTTTGTCTGATGCTAACAGAGTTTGTCTGATGCTATCATTGATTGTCTGATGCTAGCAGTGTGTGTCTGATACTAACAGTGGTTGTCTGATGCTATCAGTGTTTGTCTGATGCTAACAGAGTTTGTCTGGTGCTATCAGTGTTTCTCTGATGCTTACAGTGGTTGTCTGATGCTATCAGTGTTTGTCTGATGCTAACAGAGTGTGTCTGATGCTAACAGTAGTTGTCTGATGCTATCAGTGTGTGTCTGATGCTATCAGTGTGTGTCTGATGCTAACAGTGTGTGTCTGATGCTAACAGTGTGTGTCTGATGCTATCAGTGTGTGTCTGATGCTAACAGAGTGTGTCTGATGCTAACAGTAGTGTGTCTGATGCTATCAGTAGTTGTCTGATGCTAACCGTGTGTCTGATGCTAACAGTGTTTGTCTGATGCTAACAGTGTTTGTCTGATGTTAACAGTGTTTGTCTGATGCTAACAGTGGTTGTCTGATGCTAACAGTGTGTGTCTGATGCTAACAGTGTTTGTTTGATGCTATCAGTGGTTGTCTGATGCTAACAGAGTGTGTCTGATGCGAACAGTGTTTATCTGATGCTATCAGTGGTTGTCTGATGCTAACAGTAGTTGTCTGATGCTATCAGTGGTTGTCTGATGCTAACAGAGTGTGTCTGATGCTAACAGTGTTTGTCTGATGCTATCAGTGTGTGCCTGATGCCAACAGTGTTTGTCTGTTTTAACAGTGTTTGTCTGATGCCAACAGTGTTTGTCTGTTTTAACAGTGTTTGTCTGATGCTAACAGTGTTTGTCTGTTTTAACAGTGTTTGTCTGATGCTAAAGGTGTTTGTCTGATGCTAACAGTGTTTGTCTGATGCTAACAGTGTTTGTCTGATGCTAAAGGTGTTTTTTCTGATGCTAAAGGTGTTTGTCTGTTTGTCTGATGCTAAAGGTGTTTGTCTGATGCTAAAGGTGTTTGTCTGATGCTAACAGTGTTTGTCTGATACTAACAGTGAGTGTCTGATGCTAACAGTGTGTGTCTGATGCTAACAGTGTGTGTCTGATGCTAACAGTGGTTGTCTGATGCTAGCAGTGGTTTTCTGATGCTAGCAGTGTTTGTCTGATGCTAACAGTGTTTGTCTGATGCTAACAGTGTGTGTCTGATGCTAGCAGTGTTTGTCTGATGCTAACAGTGTGTGTCTGATGCTAACAGTGTGTGTCTGATGCTAACAGTGTTTGTCTGATGCTTACAGTGTTTGCCTGATGCTAACAGTGGTTGTCTGATGCTAGCAGAGGTTGTCTGATGCTAACAGTGGTTGTCTGATGCTAACAGTGGTTGTCTGATGCTAACAGTGGTTGTCTGATGCTAACAGTGGTTGTCTGATGCTAACAGTAGTTGTCTGATACTAACAGTGGTTGCTTGTGGAGCTGACTGACTTGAGTTTCAACCCGACTATGGGGGTGGAATTTCTTGTTTGCTGGAAAACTCTGTCCTCTCTAATCGCCTCCCAGCAGTAAATGGGAGCCTGATTCAGTTCAGGGAAAGCGGAAGGCGCCGATAGGTGAGGAATGGGTTCCGCTTTGCATCATACCATGCCCAGACAACGTGAACCTCTGAAAGTTCACTTCAACGTTTAACTTGTAATTTACCATCTTCCTTTGTTCTTTTTTCTGGTCTGTTCATGTGCCTTTATTCTAGAAAGATTTTACCTTTCTTTCCAGTTAATGGGTAATAGACCTATGCCAGGTTTACCTTTCTTTCCAGTAAATGGGTAACAGGCCAATGCCAGATTTACCTTTCTTTCCAGTAAATGGGTAACAGGCCTGTGCCAGGTTTACCTTTCTTTCCAGTAAATGGGTAACAGGCCAATGCCAGGTTTATCTTTCTTTCCAGTAAATGGGTAACAGGCCAATGCCAGGTTTACCTTTCTTTTCCAGTAAATGGTAACAGGCCAATGCCAGGTTTACCTTTCTTTCCAGTAAATGGGTAACAGGCCAATGCCAGGTTTATCTTTCTTTCCAGTAAATGGGTAACAGGCCAATGCCAGGTTTACCTTTCCTTCCAGTAAATGGGTAACAGGCCAATGCCAGGTTTACCTTTCTTTCCAGTAAATGGGTAACAGGCCAATGCCAGGTTTACCTTTCTTTCCAGTAAATGGGTAACAGGCCAATGCCAGGTTAGCCGTAGTAAGCTGGGGTCCAGTCAGTGACTGTGCGCACTATCCAGAGCGGACAATGACTGTTGATTCTCTGCTTTTAGGCATTTTCATATGTGCATGTGTATGTACATATGTGTATGTGCTCTGCGTATGTGCGTGCGCGCGCGCGCGCGCGCGTGTGTGTATGCGTGCGTGCGTGCGTACGTGCGTGTGTGCGCGCGTGCGTGTGCGTGAACATAGATGTAAACAGAATTTGGGAGATATACAGAGAGATAACGAAAGATAGAGACGGGAGAGAACTGACCGGAAATGGAGAGGAAGAAAAAAAACAGAATATTCAAAGATACACCCATGATCAGAAGATTATCGTATTACAACCACAGGCCAAATAATTTGTTCTACATAATTTACTTTCCTCGTAATCAGCTCTCGCCATGCTATCTTTTAATGTTCTGTGAACAACAAAGAAGGCTTTCATGTTTTGTCAGAAACTTTGTCTGCATCCAAGGGTGGTATTTCGGTTTTAAACTAGTCTTTGTTAGTGAGAGAGAGAGAGAGAGAGAGAGAGAGAGAGAGAGAGAGAGAGAGAGAGAGAAGAGAGAGAGACAGAGAGAGAGAGAGAGAGAGAGAGAGAGAGAGAGTTTTGTATGTCAGGGCCATTAAATGGCACACAGCTCATGTCGTACATGCGCGCGATTATAACCACAGCTACTTAGAAACACGGATAATCACGTGGATATGAACACCACACAGGAACGAACAAACAAATACACGCCTATACACGCCTCTACACACGCGCCTCCTTTCACACAGAGTCATTTCGTTCCCGTTCCATTGCAGTTTGTTAGAGATGACCACTAGTTTAAGCTGTGTTACACATACATCACAAGTTTTCAGTTGTGACCCAGTCTTGAATAAAAGTTACTCTGTGTTAGGTTTCCTTATGGGAGCAAAAACTACCCCACTTGTTTACTGTTTATTGTTTACTGTTCCATGCCTCATTTCATTTCCAATTT
>JADBJO010009032.1:15000-27500 GCA_016801955.1 Conus betulinus | reverse complement strand
CACATTTTTTTATGGAGCTAGACAAGGTGATAGATGTATGTGTGTAAGGTACAAGTATACATGATTAAGTTGTTGCCTTTTGTTTTTCTTTTTCTTCATCAGTTTTAGTGGTGAAGTGGTGAGTGAGGTGTTTTTGTTTGTTTGTTTGTTTGATTTTTAACTCCAAACAGTTGGAATGGTTTTGATTCATGATATGCACAGTTGTAACCCGTCCGTTCCAGAATCAGCACCGCCAAATTGGCTGCGGGCGCTGCATGGATGTAAGCTGCCCTCTGCAGCATATTTAGGCTGTTCTTTGGGATTTTAGGAATCGTGCTTGACACTTCTTTGTAATGTTTCCACACTTGTTTGTGAGGTTAAAGGTAAACGTCGGCTTACCTTATGGTCTCGGGGGCAATGAAACTGTGTAAGACACAGCATTCGGAAGCTGGCTTCTTCAATTCTTCCTCTGTCGCTGTAACCTTCCAGGAGCTGTCAGACATCCAGTTATTACCAGGTAGAAACTTGTGCTTTCAAATCAGACCTCAAGCGTATCCCCGCATCCAACCGTCATAGCCATTGGCCTGCAGGCCCCTCTGTGGACTTTGTTTTGGCTGTCCCAACGTCTGTGCCACCTCAGTGGCATTGTACACACGCCGACCACCTGTTCACAGATACAGCCAGGCCCGTTCCGTCGTAGCCCGACACTGGCAACCCACAGGGAGCTGTCAATGTCAAGTCGTCATTGGACAACCCACCGAAGCAGACACTGCACTGTTGCCAAGTCACTTCGGGGGTGTTCAGTGCTCTTTGTTTTGATCCAACATACGCAGGATGTCACCTACTAGGCCCCCTCTGACGGCATTAATTGCTTACTCGCCGAGCCGGCGTGAATGAGCTCTCCCTCCTGAGGGCGCCATCGCGTCCGATCTTGACAGCCCACACGCACTTGCCGATATCATTTACCCCGACAGAATCATACCAAAGCCACAGACATGCAGAGGACATCGAAACTGAAATCACTATGAGAGCAGGGTATGAAGAGCCATCTAATTTGATGCTTAACTGCACTGATCGATGAGAATGAGGATGATGAAGATTATGCTATGGATTTCCATTCTGCTCTGAGACTGCATAACAGAGCTGTACTCTATGCATACTTTCATAATCTGTCCCGGGGTCAACTAGGCCCGAGAATTAGAGACACCTGCAGTATTGGTCAGGAAATTCGAGCAACACTCTCAGAGGCGCATTCAGTAGGTAAATGAAACTCGACTGTGTGGCCTCAGTCTTACCAGTTTAGCCCATAGCAAACTCAACTTCGGGTAGGAACCGGTCGGAGCAGAAAAATCCCACAAATGAATAACTGTTAGGAATCGAACCCCACGATCTCCCAGCTGGGCGACAGTAATTACTCGGCCAAGGCTGATGGTCTCTGTGGACCTTTTTGTATTGTGTGATGGGCCTTGCAAGGTGACTGGTGACGTTTGACCCCTGGGAATGAAGCTCTCCGGGACATGGGGGGGGGGAGGGGGGGGGGGGGGATTGGTGCTGGAAAGCCAGCCGTCATCTAAGAGAGTTGGATGTCAGTTTGTGCACTGTACGTTGATGTCACTGTGTGCACTGTACGTTGATGTCACTGTGTGCACTGTACGTTGATGTCACCGTGTGCACTGTACGTTGATGTCACTGTGTGCACTGTACGTTGATGTCACTGTGTTCACTGTGTGCGGTCTTTCAGGTTTCTGGGTAGTCTAGTCATGGACAAAACATGCCTAGACCAAAGGTAAGCGTTGTTTGATCTATCTTCACTTTGCTGTAAAGTAGATCCTATCAAACTGTCTGCCATAGTTGTATGCAATCATCACTTATTCTTTTTTTTTCTCTCCCTCTCATTTGTCCACAAGAGCGCTCTAAACCATAGGACATATCACACAACATGATCGCTGGCGCAAAGCAGCCCTGCTTTCCTGTGGTGGGTCGCCATCCCATGTCATACTTTCTTGGGTGACTTGAGTGAAGATAGATTGTGTTCTGTCATTAAACACATCTACTCTAAACTGCAAATCATCCTCATTTCATTTGATGCCTTCAAGGTTGTGGTCCTGCTGGTGGTGATGTGAGCACGGTGTATGATGTATCCTGTCTCACCATGGCAACAGACAAAAGCAGGATATGCACTACAGCTGCATTGGGCACTGTTTCTGACGTACTGCATGATGTTTGTCGGGTTGATAGACATTCTGATGTCTGACGTACTGCATGATGTGTGTCATGTTGATAGACATTCTGATGTCTGACGTACTGCATGATGTTTGTCATACTGATAGACATTCTGATGTCTGACGTACTGCATGATGTTTGTCATACTGATAGACATTCTGATGTCTGACGTACTGCATGATGTTTGTCGGGTTGATAGACATTCTGATGTCTGACGTACTGCATGATGTTTGTCATGTTGATAGACATTTTGATGTCTGACGTACTGCATGATGTTTGTCATGTTGATAGACATTCTGATGTCTGACGTACTGCATGATGTTTGTCGGGTTGATAGACATTCTGATGTCTGACGTACTGCATGATGTGTGTCATGTTGATAGACATTCTGAAGTCCGACTTACTGCATGATGTTTGTCGGGTTGATAGACATTCTGATGTCTGACGTACTGCATGATGTTTGTCATGTTGATAGACATTCTGATGTCTGACGTACTGCATGATGTTTTTTTCGGGTGATAGACATTCTGATGTCATACGTACTTATGATGTTTGTCGTGTTTGCATGATGTTTGTCAGGTTAATAGACATTCTGATGTTGTTTAACATTTTAGCTTGAGGTTACAAACAATCCTGTGTTTCTACCGCCACTCACCATTCAGATCGTCACAACAAGTCTTTCCAAGCAACAAGAGATCATGTTGTTTATACCGCAGCCCGACCACAAAGGGCCATACCAGGGGAACAAACTGACCACCAAGCATAAAACCCATCATCTAAGTTGTTGTCTGGAAGAAGCAGACCGACTGGTGTAACAGTTCATGAGCTCTTGGATTTGTTGGATAATTTATGACATTTGAGAATGATTATTAGAAGAAGAGCACGAACTAAGGAAGGGAACACGGTGGTGATAGTAGAAAGAAACTCCTGGAGAGCGTGACAGCAGAGAGTCCTCAGAAGAGAAGCCCCCTTCAAGCAAGCGTTTCGACCCTTATCTCCTGACACTCTAGGAGGTTGGGCCACACCTGGTTCATGACTCTGGATGTCTTTCTGCTGCCCCCTTTTTTGTTCCTCCTTGACCAGATCCAGCTTGAACACCTGTCTGCCACTTCTGCATTGCTTTCAGGGCTCTGATTTTCCCTCCCTGCAACTGAGAGCTGTTTCATGAGGCTGTATGCAGACTTTCCTACAAATCCCCCAGCTCCAATTTCTGCAGTGAAGACTTTGATCTGATAGCCTTCTCTCCTCAGGCTGTTTGCCAGATCAGCATACATTTCAGTCTTGTAGATTTGAGCTGCCTCCATTCTGTTCTCATATGGCACCGTGAGCTCGATCATGATCAGCTGCTTGGTTGACTGGGAGTGGCCTACTATGTCTGGTCTCATGCCACTCTTTTTGATGATCTCTGGGTGACTCTTCCATTCTAGGAGGTCTGCAGTGCACTTCCAGTCATCTGCCCCGTCCAGCAGACTCTGCCTGCATGTTACGAGTGGCACTGTTGTTCTTGGCCATGATTTACTGCCTCCTGCCGTGAAGAATATTGCCGGTTTTTTTTGGTCCCTTTTGTGGTGTTGGTACTAGCCCAGACTGCTTGTGCAATCTCTTTGAGCACTTTGTTGTGCCTCCATGTGTACATTCCTTGACCCAGGGCTACTTTACATGAGCTTAGGACATGCTCCACTGTTTGTTTTTCATGGCAGATGGGGCATGCAGGATCGTCTGTTTTTCCCCACTTCACCAGGTTTGCATTTGAGGGCAGAAGGTCATATGCAGATCTGAGAATGAAGCTGATCCTGAGAGGGGCCATGTGCCAAATGTCATTCCAAGTGAGACTTCTTTGAAGTGCATTCTCCCACGTTGTCCATTGCCCTTGCTGACTCTGCTGGACTGCTATTTGGAGTCTTTTTTGTCTTCTTCTTTTCTCATCTCCTGAATCATCATGTCTCTTTTGGCTTTTCCTTTAGCCTTTGACCACCATTCAGTTTTGGTCAACCCCAGTCCTTGTCTGTTGGTCTGTGTGTGTCCTGTTATTTCTCTGATCTTCAGACTTTCTTGTGCAGAATCCATCGCCTCTTGAACTTTCCATTTCCTGCCTGTCTTCAGCTGGGGCTTGATTGCTTCTACTTCCTGTCAGTGACAGGATGGGACACCAAGCCATTTCCTTGTGAACTTGTTGATTTTGGCTTCATTTGCCTCCACTATGCTGGTGCAGATGTCGTATATCATCAGAGGCCATAGGAGCTTTGGTATCAGCATGAACTGCAGACACCAGACCTTGTATTTGCCAGGGTGCCCACACTGGTCAATGGTCTCCAAGCCTTCTTCCAACATCTGTTTGGTTTCTTTTGCTCTTGTGTGTCTTTCAGGGTATTATTATGTCATCTTCCAAGGTTCTTGATTGGCTTTTCTGTGACTGTTGGAATGGTCTGGTTGGCAACACTGAAGACCACAGATTCGGCCACTTTTCCTTTCCTCAGTGAGAGACTCTGTGATTTCTTTGGCTTGAACTTCATTCTGGATGAGGCAACTATGTCATACAGCCTCTCCAGCACATGACGTGTCTCGTCTTCTCTGGATGAAATCACTGTAGTGTCATCCATGAAGGCCTTGAAAGGGGACATCTTGTATCCATCGCCAAGGTCTGTTTGTCTTGCGTTGCTTGTTGCTGCTTTCAAGATGACTTCCATTGCCAACACTAACAGTACTGGGGAAATTGCACGGCCCATTGTAATGCCCACTTCCAAGTTGATCCAATCTGTGATGAACTCCTTGGTAGAGAACCGCACTGAGGAGCTATTGAAGTACTTTTTGAGCATGTCGCAGATGTTCTTGGTACATGGTACATCTCAAGAGCCAACTGTATTATCTCATGGGGCACAGATCCATATGCGTTTGCCAGATCAAGCCACACTACGTCCAGGTCTCTCTTTTCAGTTTTTGCTCTTTGAATTTGCGTCCCGATCAACGTGGCGTGCTATACACAGCCAGTCACGCCTGGGTTGCCACCTTTCTGGACTGACACATCGAAGTACTTGTTTCCCATGAGGTACTTGGTCAGCCTTGCTGCCATGACAGAGAAGATTTTTTCCTTCGACGTTCAGTAGTGACATTGGCCTGAACTGGCTGATGTCACTTGAGTTTTGCTCTTTGGGGATGTACACGCCATCTGCCGTCAGCCACTGGCTGTTGATCTTCTGGTTTCTCCAAGCTGATCGCAGTAGCCTGTGGAGCCACTCCAGCACCTTGGGACATTTCGTGTACAGCTGGTAAAGTATTCCGTTTGACCCTGGTGATGATTTGGCTCTGGCTTTGTCGAACACCTTAATTTCCGCCAACGTTGGTGGCTTGTCATTGAACTGTTTCTCAGGGTTGGTTGGCCTCACCAGACCTTGAATGTCGAGTGGTGCTTTGCTCTGTGAGTCAGAGTATGTTTTCGTCAGATGCTGCTCAAGAACTCCATTGTCCACACTTAGGATCCCAGATTTCGGCTGCTCAAACGGTGTTCTGGCAAACTGGAAGGGGTCCCTGAAGAAGCACTCTTGTGTCTTCTTCTTTTTGCTCTTCCTCTTCTTTGCAGATTCCGCTTTGCTGAGGGCGCTGTGTTTTGCTTTCAGGCCTTTCCAGAGTTTTTCCAAGCCTTGTTTTTCAGCTGGCAGTGCGGTCTTCATTTGCTTCTTGAGGCTTTTCTTTTGGACCTTGATCTGGTCCATCTGTTCCTGGCATCTGAATTTCTTCGGAGGTGTTTTCTCTTTGGGTAGTTTTGCTCCTTAGGCACTCTACAGATGGAATACACAATGTCCCCATATGTGGCTAGTTTGTGTTCCAGGGTGCTTTTCCTTATCAGTGCATCGAGTCTTTTTTTGTTCGATTTTTGCATCCATTTCTCCTAATCTTCAGTTTCGTTTGCTCGTGACAGGTTGAGTTTTCAGGCGCCTAGCATCGGGGACCTGTGCAAATTCCTCTTCTTTGTTCTGTGGATCTTCATGCCACGGGTGGTAGCGAAACGCTTTCCACAGACACATGGATATTCCATTTGGTCCATGTTCATAGTCCGTTCCGTTTGGGATTTGCAGTCGTGATTGGTTGAGCACCAATGGATTCATCATTCTCTCCCCCTTTTGGTGAATCCTGGGAGAGCATCTTTTCCTTTTGTTCTTAGCAGCCACACGTTTAAGACAAAGTGGGGAGCCAGCCCACAGAGCCCTTGGTTCTGGTCTTTCCCAGTGTCCTATGGTCTTTCCCGGAAGTCAATGGTTTACCCATGTATCAGTAGGAAGAAACTCGTGGAGAGCATGGCAGCAGAGAGTCCTCAGAAGAGAAGCCCCCTTCAAGACAGTGTTTCAGCCCTTATCTCCTGACACTCTAGGGGGGTTGGGCACACGCGGTTCATGACTCATGGTCTTTATTGTGTCCATTATAATATGGACACTTTTTTTTAAATTACAATAGAAGTGTTATACATAATAGCATTCAATTTTGTCCATGCTTCTGATAAACTCTTTCATCAAGGCTATGTTATGAATGACATTTTTCAATATTTCGCGTGTTAACATCCGAATTCTTTCTTGCATATATGGCACTAGATAAAGTTTCGCTATACCCTCTCCTCCCTCCTCCTCCTCCTCCTCCCTCCTCCTCCTCCTACCTACTCCATTATTCCGTGGAGAATCACTAGGGACCATTCTGAATGAAGAACAGTTCACCAGGTCCCTTCAGTAGTCTTGGCTGTATGCCAGAGCCGAGATCTCTGCAGATGGTTTCCTTGCCCAAACTGCAATGTCGTCTGTCGCTTTCTTTCCGTGTCGCTCCGTCTCCCCTTCCACACAGGCTCTGAAGGATGTTTTCCTCCTTCCGCAGCTCTCTGTAGGACGTCTCCCTCCTTCCACGGGTCTCTGTAGGACGTCTCCCTCTTTCCACAGGTCTCTGGAGGACGTCCCTCTCCTTCCACATGTCTCTGGAGGACGTCTCTCTCCTTCCATACGTCTCTGTAGGACGTCTCTCTCTTTCCAGAGGTCTCTGTAGGACGTCTCCCTCCTTCCACAGGTCTCTGTAGGACGTCTCCCTCCTTTCACAGGTCTCTGTAGGATGTCTCCCTCCATCCACGGGTCTCTGGATGACGTCTCTCGCCTTCCACAGGTCTTACGAGGATGTCTCTATCCTCCCACACGTCTCTGTAGGACGTCTCTCTTCTTCCACAGGTCTCTGTATGACGCCTCCCTCCTTCCACACGTCTCAGTAGGACGTCTCTCTTCTTCCACAGGTCTCTGTAGGACGCCTCCCACCTTCCACACGTCTCTGTAGGACGTCTCTCTTCTTCCACAGGTCTCTGTAGGACGCCTCCCTCCTTCCACAGGTCTCTGTAGGACGTCTCCCTCCTTCCACAGGTCTCTGGAGACGTCTCTCTCTCCTTCCACAGGTCTCTGTAGGACGTCTCTCTCCTTCCACGGGTCTCTGTAGGACGTCTCTCCGCCCTTCCACAGGTGTCTGTAGGACGTCTCTCTCCTTCCACGGGTCTCTGTAGGACGTCTTACCCCTTCCACATGTGTCTGTAGGACATCTCTCTCCTTCCACAGGTCTCTGTAGGACGCCTCCCTCCTTCCACAGGTCTCTGGAGGACGTCTCTCTTCTTCCACAGGTCTCTGTAGGACGTCTCTCTCCTTCCAAAGGTCTCTGGAGGACGTCTCTCTCCTTCCACACGGGTCTCTGTAGGACGTCTCTCTCCTTCCACAGGTGTCTGTAGGACGTCTCTCTCCTTCCACGGGTCTCTGTAGGTCGTCTCCCCCCCTTCCACAGGTCTCTGTAGGACGTCTCCCCCCTTCCACAGGTCTCTGTAGGACGTCTCTCTTCTTCTTCCACGGGTCTCTGTAGGACGTCTCTCTCCTTCACAGGTGTCTTTAGGACGTCTTTCTTTCTCCTTCCTCAGGTCTCTATAGGACGTCTCTCTCTTTCCACAGGTGTCTTTAGGACGTCCCTCTCCTTCCACGAGTCTCTGTAGGACGTCTCCCCCCTTCCACAGATGTCTGTAGGACGTCTCTCTCCTTCCACAGGGCTCTGTAGGACGTCTCCCTCCTTCCACAGGTGTCTGTAGGACGTCTCTCTCTCCTCCCACGGGTCTCTGTAGGACGTCTCTCTCCTTCCACAGGTCTCTGGAAGACGTCTCTCTCCTTCCAGAGGTGTCTGTAGGACGTCTTCCTCCTTCCACAGGTGTCTGTAGGACGTCTTCCTCCTTCCGCAGGTCTCTGGAGGACGTCTCCCTCCTTCCACAGGTCTCTGTAGGACGTCTCTCTCCTTCCACACATCTCTGTAGGACGTTTCCCTTCTTCCACAGGTCTCTGCAGGGCATCTCCCTCCTTCCACAGGTCTCTGTAGGACGTTTCTCTCTTCCACACATCTCTGTATGACGTTTCCCTTCTTCCACAGGTCTTTGCAGGACGTCACTCTCCTTCACGGGTCCCTGGAGGACGTCTCCCTCCTTTCACAGGTCTCTGGAGGACGTCTCCCTCCTTCCACAGGTCTCTGTAGGACGTCCTCCTTCTTCCACAGGTCTCTGGAGGACGTCTATCTCCTTCCACAGATCTCTGGAGGACGTCTTCCTCCTTCCACAGGTCTCTGGAGGACATCTCTCTCCTTCCACTGGTCTCTGGAGGACGTCTCTCTCTCCTTCCACAGGTCTCAGGAGGACGTCTCCCTCCTTCCACAGGTCTCTGTAGGACGTCTCCCTCCTTCCAGAGGTCTCTGGAGGACGTCTCTCTCCTTCCACGGTCTCTGGAGGACGTCTCCCTCCTTCCAGAGGTCTCTGGAGGACGTCTCTCTCCTTCCAGAGGTCTCTGGAGGATGTCTCCTTCCTTCCAAGGTCTCTCTGTAGGACGTTTTTTCTTCCACAGGTGTCTGGAGGACGTCTCTCTGCTTCCATGTTCTTTGCAGGACGTCTCACTCCTTCCTCCAGAGGACGTCTTCCTTCCACAGGTCTATGCAAGACGTCTCCCTACTTCCACAGGTCTCTGGTCTCTGGAGGACGTCTCTCTATTTCCACGGGTCTCTCGTCTCCAGAGGACGTCTCCCTCCATCCACAGGTCTCTGGTGGACGTCTCCCCCTTCCACAGGTCTCTGGAGGACGTCTCCCTCATTCCACAGGTCTCTGGAGAACGTCTCCCTCCTTCCACAGGTCTCTGGAGGACGTCTCCCTCCTTCCACAGGTCTCTGGAGGACGTCTCCCTCCTTCCACGGGTCCCTGGAGGACGTCTCCCTCCTTCCAGGGGTCTCTGGAGGAAGTCTCCCTCCTTCCACGGGTCCCTAGAGGACGTCTCCCTCCTTCCACAGGTCTCTGGAGGACGTGTCTCTCCTTCCACAGGTCTCTGTAGAACGTCTCTCTCCTTCCACAGGTCTCTGGAGGACGTCTCCCTCCTTCCACAGGTCTCTGGAGGACGTCTTCCTCCTTCCACAGGTCTGTGGAGGACGTCCCCTTCTTCCACAGGTCTCTGGAGGACGTCTCCCTCCTTCCACAGTTCTCTGGAGGACGTCTCCCTCCTTTCACAGGTCTCTGGAGGACGTCTCCCTCCTTCCACAGTTCTCTGTAGGACGTCTCCCTCCTTCCACAGGTCTCAAGAGGACGTCTCCCTCCTTCCACAGTTCTCTGGAGGACGTTCCCTCCTTCCACAGTTCTCTGTAGGACGTCTCTCTCCTTCCACAGGTCTCTGGAGGACGTCTCCCTCCTTCCACAGTTCTCTGTAGGACGTCCCTCCTTCCATAGGTCTCTGGAGGACTTCTCCCTCCTTTCACAGGTCTCTGTAGGACGTCTCTCTCCTTCCACAGTTCTCTGTAGGACGTCTCTCTCCTTCCACAGGTCTCTGGAGGACGTCTCTCGCCTTCCACAGGTCTCTGGAGGACGTCTCCCTCCTTCCACGGGTCTCGTAGGACGTCTCTCTCCTTCCACGGGTCCCTGGAGGACGGCTCTCTTTTTCCACAGGTCTCTGTAGGACGTCTCTCTCCTTCCACGGGTCTCTGTAGGATTTCTCTCTCTTCCACAGGTCTCTGGAGGACGTCTCCCTCCTTCCACAGGTCTCTGTAGGACGTCTACCCCCTTGTACAGTTCTCTGGAGGACGTCTCTTTCCTCCCACAGTTCTCTGGAGGACGTCTCCCTCCTTCATATTCTCTGGGAGGACGTCTCACTCCTCCCACAGTTCTCTGGAGGACGTCTCCCTCCTTCCACAGGTCTCTGGAGGACGTCTCCCTCTTTCCACAGTTCTCTGTAGGACGTCTCTCTCTTTCCACAGGTCTCTGGAGGACGTCTCCCTCCTTCCACAGTTCTCTGTAGGACGTCTCTCTTCTTCCACGGGTCTTTGGAGGAAGTCTCCCTCCTTTCACAGGTCTCTGTAGGACGTCTCTCTCCTTCCACAGTTCTCTGTAGGACGTCTCTCTCCTTCCACGGGTCTCTGTAGGACGTCTCTCCTTCCAGAGGTCTCTGGAGGACGTGTCCCTCCTTCCATAGGTCTTTGTAGGACGTCTCCCCCCCTTCCACAGGTCTCTGTAGGACGTCTCTCTCCTTACACGGGTCTCTGTAGGACGTCTCTCTCCTTCCACAGGTGTCTGTAGGACGTCTCTCTCCTTCCACAGGTCTCTGTAGGACGTCTCTCTCTTTTTCCACAGGTCTCTGTAGGACGTCTCTCTCCTTCCACGGGTCTCTATAGGACGTCTCCCCCCTTCCACAGGTGTCTGTAGGACGTCTCTCTCCTTCCACGGGTCTCTGTAGGACGTTTCCCCCCTTCCACAGGTGTCTGTAGGACGTCTCTCTCCTTCCACAGGTCTTTGTAGGACGTCTTCCTCCTTCCACAGGTCTCTGTAGGTCGTCTCTCTCTTTCCACAGGTCTCTGTAGGACGTCTCTCTCCTTCCACGGGTCTCTGTAGGACGTCTCCGCCCTTCCACAGGTGTCTGTAGGACATCTCTCTCCTTCCACGGGTCTCTGTAGGACGTCTTACCCCTTCCACATGTGTCTGTAGGACATCTCTCTCCTTCCACAGGTCTTTGTAGGACGTCTCCCTCCTTCCACGGGTCTCTGTAGGACGTCTCTCTCTCCTTCCACAGGTCTCTGGAAGACGTCTCTCTCTCTTTCCAAAGGTGTCTGTAGGACGTCTTCCTCCTTCCACAGGTGTCTGTAGGACGTCTTCCTCCTTCCACAGGTCTCTGTAGGACGTCTCTCTCCTTCCACAGGTCTCTTTAGGACGTCTCTCTCCTTCCACAGTTCTCTGTAGGACGTGTCTCTCCTTCCACGGGTCCCTGGAGGACGTCTCTCTCCTTCCACAGGTCTCTGTAGGACGTCTCTCTCGTTCCATGGGTCTCTGTAGGATGTCTCTCTCCGTCCACAGGTCTCTGGAGGACGTCTCCCTCCTTCCACAGGTCTCTGTAGGACGTTCTCCCCCCTTCCACAGTTCTCTGGAGGACGTCTCCCTCCTTCCACAGGTCTCTGGAGGACGTCTCCCTCTTTCCACAGGTCTCTGGAAGACGTCTCCCTCCTTCCACAGTTCTCTGTAGGACGTCTCCCTCCTTCCACAGTTCTCTGTAGGACGTCTCTCTCCTTCCACAGGTCTCTGGAGGACGTCTCCCTCCTTCCACAGTTCTCTGTAGGACGTCTCTCTCCTTCCACAGGTCTCTGGAGGACGTCTCCCTCCTTCCACAGGTCTCTGTAGGACGTCTCTCGCCTTCCACAGGTCTCTGTAGGACGTCTCTCTCCTTACACGGGTCTCTGTTCTGTAGGATGTCTGTCTCCTCCACAGGTCTCTGGAGGACGTCTCCCTCATTCCACAGGTTTCTGGAGGACGTCTCTCTCCTTCCACAGTTCTCTGGAGGACGTCCCTCTCCTTCTTCCACAGTTCTCTGTAGGACGTCTCTCTCCTTCCACAGGTCTCTGGAGGACGTCTCTCGCCTTCCACAGGTCTCTGGAGGACGTCTCCCTCCTTCCGCGGGTCCCTGGAGGACGTCTCTCTCCTTCCTCCGGTCTCTCTGGAGGACGTCTCTCTCCTTCCACACAGTCTCTGTAGGACGTCTCTCTCCTTCCACAGGTCTCTGGAGGACGTCTCTCTCTTTCCACAGGTCTCTGGAGGCTATTGGATATTGTTTGGGCTAGGTCAACCTAGTTTTCTTTTTTTCATTGATGTCATCAGATCTTGGTATGGTCCATTGTGCAGCTTGATGATTGAACATACGTTGAGTGGTGATGTGATCAGTGTGTCTGATGTTCAGTATTTTGCGGTAAACACCTCGTTTCTATGGTCTGGATTCTTCTTTCCAGGTGAGATGTGT
>JADBJO010009032.1:2500-10000 GCA_016801955.1 Conus betulinus | reverse complement strand
GCCACTGCTTATTTTTCTTTAGAATCCTTCGTACATGTACTTGTAACTGTTCTATAGCCTCCTTGATGTCGGTTGCGGGATTTGTCTACTTTCAAAGTCTCTTGCGAATTTTCTTGCAATGATTCGTTCCAGGAGCTTTCCTACTATATTTTGCGTAGTGTGTATGCGGCAGTCGATTAGCTATGATGATCTTTTTGGTAAAGGATACTGTGTGTCTAGTCTTGGGGACATGCCTTTATCAACACTGTCCTGGTAGAGACTGAAGAGATGAGTTCTGTCCTCTTCTGAGGGCTGTTTGATGTCTGGACCTAGAGCACTATCCATAGTGCATTTACCTATTGCGTCATCCAGTTCAGGTGCTGTAATTTCGTCATAAATGCCAGTCTCAGCAAGGTGTTGGTTTAACTTGGTCAAATATTTCATCTTTATCTCCAGATTTCTTTAATCATTCTGTTCTACGAAACGTTCAAGTAGCGCCGACCCTTTTTCCACAGTTATCTGGAGATTTGTGGTCCCATCAGCGTCTAGGATATCTGGGGTGGCGTTGATACTGTGTTTACCTTCCAGGCGATGATAAAACTGGCGGAACTGGTTGAGTGCTGTATTATAATTAAATGGCAGACAAAAATTGTTGCCTGTTAGTTTCTTTTGCTTCTTTCGCTTCTTGTTTGAATCGTTAAGTCTTCTGATTCATGTCTGTTTCAATAGCTGGATAAAGGCAAGGCTTTCTAATTTTTCTCTGCCAAATTCTCACACTTTGCATTTCATTTTCCAGATTGTTTCTTTGTCTTTATTCCAACAAAGGTTTTAAAGGGCTTGTTTGGAGGTATTATCATTTCTGTCACATCTTCTACCCCTTGACGTTTCTATAATGTTTCCTTCATTGTTTTCATATTGAAAAGAGTACTTCTATTACATTTGTTTTATTTTCTTTGTTTCTGTACACTGAATACGACGAAGAAATGGTCACTTCCATGACGTAGAAGTGCAGTCATGCCTGCTGTGAATTTTGGTCCAATGCGTGCAAAGTCAGTTACACTGTCAGTGTCACCCCGCCTCCCTGTGTGTGCTGGAGATGATGTTGTCAGTGCGCTGAGAAGTACTTCATCCAACATCTCGTCCAGCGCCAATCCTTGAGGATTGGTTCCATGCTGGTCCCACGATCTTGACTGTGATTTAAGATCTCCAGATACTTTTACAGAGCCTTCAAATTCATCTCCTATTTCCTCCAAAAAGTTCCAAACCTTTTTGATGTGCGGGAACCTGAACATATATGTATGCGTTCACGAGTGCGTATTTTTTCTCACAATTATCACGTTTTTTTTTCAGCCCCACACCCATTAGTTCACGACTGGTACTACACTATTTTCCTGAGCTATCCTGAACACTTTTTTTTTTTTTTTTAATATGTTCTTTAACACCATAGCTAGCCCTCGTCCATCATACTCTTGAAAGATTATGAAGTCATCCCAGTGTAATGGTCTGTAGGAGACACCTCTAGTTTCTTGCAAACACAGAACATCAAAGTCACCTGCTACTTGTTCAATTGTTGAGATCCTCTTTCTGCCACTGCGGCAGTTCCATGATGTTAGTGGGGGAAATGAAAGCTGCCCGTTGGAGCTCTTCTGCAGATCCCAAAAGTCTGCTTCATCAACAGTGCGTCTGCATACTTGGTAAGTGTGTGTGTGTGTGTGTGTGTGTGTGTGTGTGTGTGTGTGTGTGTGTGTGTGTGTGTGTGTGTGTGTGTGGGTGTGTGTGTGTGTGCGACAGAGAGAGAGAGAGAGAGAGAGAGAGAGAGAGAGAGAGGGAACGAGAGTTTATGACTGTGCGTGTTGTATTAGGGTGACCCTCTGCGCGCGTGCGTGCGCGTGTGTATGTATGTATGTGTGTATGTGTGCGTGCGTGTGTGTGTGTGTGTGTGTGTGTGTGTGTGTGTGTGTGTGTGTGTATGCTTGTGTGTGTACATGCGTGTGTGTGTGTGTATGTGTACGTGTGTCTATACGTCTATGTGTGCATGCCCGTGCAGCCTGATTGTGTATTTGGGACTTGATCTGCTTCAAAATCAACAGCGTAGTAGACATGGTATTTTGCTCTCTGATTATTCCGCTTTGAATAACCTGAATGAAACATAAAAGGAGTGTGAGACGGTTATAACTGACGAAAATTAAAAAAAAAAATCGGATTCAGTTTAATGACGATGAAGTATTTATATTTATGACTGACTGGAACTATACTTCTAGCTTTTCTTGTCTTTCTGCCTTCCTGTATTAGAGGAATACATGTGAGAGATGAAGGGACAGCGGGAGGTGGGAGGGCTGCTCTTGCAGGTAGCCAAGGGGTGGACCTGGCGTTGATAGGGGGATAGGAGCGCTGCTCTTGCAGGTAGCCAAGGGGTGACCGGGCGTTGATAGGGGGATAGGAGGGCTGCTCTTGCAGGTAGCCAAGGGGTGACCTGGCGTTGATCGGGGGATAGGAGGGCTGCTCTTGCAGGTAGCCAAGGGGTGACCTGGCGTTTGATAGGGGGATAGGAGCGCTGCTCTTGCAGGTAGCCAAGGGGTGACCGGGCGTTGATAGGGGGATAGGAGGGCTGTTCTTGCAGGTAGCCAAGGGGTGACCGGGCGTTGATAGGGGGATAGGAGCGCTGCTCTTGCAGGGTAGCCAAGGGGTGACCGGGCGTTGACAGGGGGATAGGAGGGCTGCTCTTGCAGGTAGCCAAGGGGTGACCTGGCGTTGATAGGGGGATAGGAGGGCTGCTCTTGCAGGTAGCCAAGGGGTGACCTGGCGTTGATAGGGGGATAGGAGGGCTGCTCTTGCAGGTAGCCAAGGGGTGACCTGGCGTTGATAGTTTCCGGTGAACTGGAAGCATCAGGACAGAACCTGGTCTGTAAATTGCTGTAAGCTGCCACTGGACAAGGGGGAATGGGAGAAGGGTTGAGGGTGTTCGGAAGGGTAGGGGTGAGAATTGGAAGATCTGTTGAATTCAGCAAAGTCTTTGCTATCAAAGAACTGACTGTGGTAAAGCCTTTGCTCCAAAGACATGTGTCCATCTTTTAGTTCTGCGTTGGGTCCTCTTCTGCCGTCATGTTGAAAGTGAAGGGGTGGACTCGTCGCTGACCTAGAAATGTCTTAGTGGGTGTGGTTGTTATGCTCTCCACTCAACGCGAGATACATTTTGAAAAACGTATCTTTTGAAAAACGGTGCTTGCAGCCTTTTGGATCTCCATGCACAGCGGTTACAGATACCCTACAGTTGTTTACAGATACCCTTCAGCTGTTTACAGATAACCTTCAGCTGTTTACAGATAACCTTCAGCTGTTTACAGATAACCTTCAGCTGTTTACAGATAACCTTCAGTTGCAGTTACCCTTTTTCTCTGTTGACATTTTTTTTTCTGCTTTTCAGTAGCAACATTATCTGATAGTTTGTTTTTTTTCAATCTGTTAGACGGCGATTTCTCAGGGCATGGGTGAGGCACCTAAACATTGAAACCGGGTAGTCTCTTTTGAGCACCGTGTGAGAACAATCGCTGAGATTATGAGTCTTCCATGGCTGTCAATGCTCTCTCTTGACCATCCCCTTGTCCAAATCTCTATCTGAATATCATGAAGAAAGTCAATCTTCTGTTAGTGTGTAATGTACTTGGAACGGAGACTGGCGGCCTCTGATCTCTCATTGAATCATATCTAGTGGCAAGAAAACCTGCCCACAAGGCTAGAGTCTTTACTCTCGGAGAAAGATGAAGATTCATAATTCAAACTCCATATTATTGTCACAAATTGTCGAAACGGAGCCATGCGCGTCAACTCCAATCATTACTCTCTCTCTGCCTCTGTCTCTGTCTGTCTCTGTCTCTGTCTGTCTCTCTCTCTCTCTCTCTCTCTCTCTCTCTCTTCTCAAGGTTTTAAGTTTAAAAAATCAAAACGTTTATGAGCCACAGTATAACATAGCTAAATAAAGTGTTGAGAACATGCGATGACGTGCGGGAACAGTAACGAAGTGGAGACATTCAAGGTGCATCAGACATCCAGGAAGCAAGTTCTGGAAACTTGGACAAGCTTCCTGCATTTAATGGAAAGTTTCAAGCTCTGAGGAAACTCCCGGATTTATTATCTGTCTCTGTCATGTCTTCCTGCACTCACTGCCCTATGATTTACACATAATACAATATATTTTGACTTGTATAAAATGACGTGAAATTGCCTGATGAACCACGGCAAAACATAGTATGTTTTCTGATTCTGGTGCCCTTTGCAAACGTCCAGTACTGAAGAGTTGGGTTGTGGGAATACAGTATGATTGTTCGAATGCCTGGGGTGAGGTGAACAATCTGTATAAAGGAAAATGTGGAGGGGCAGCAACAGAAACTACGCCAATGATGCTATTGTAGACTGGAAAGATTCCAAGGATGGCGCTTTTAAGATCGTAGCAGGAAGACTGTTCCCCTCTATGATTAAGCGGGAGGGAGAGGAGGAGCTCTTCTGCCTGCTGAGTGCGATTAGCACCTGCCATGAAGTTGGGCAGGCAGATGGTTTACATCTACGGTGATGAGGCCTTGGTGGTACTTGGAGAAGGTTAGGCGGCAAGCTCTTTCTTCGCTCCTTTAATTAAAGTTGCCCACTTTAAGAACGTCCATAACTGAGATTTGCCCACGTCGGTTGCACTTCCACCCAGTCCCTCTTCTCTGCAGTATTTCGTGACAGGTAATGCTTAACTTCGTGCATGGATCCCTCACAGGGCTCACATGAATGCCCCACCGTAAGGCGGACGAGTGCTGTATACGCTGCCTGTTTAATAGTTCGTTTCTATTTTCATCATGTCATTAACATATGAAGCCTAAATCTCTGTTGATTTGAGTCTTTTTACAGTCTTTGGCCATGGAAATGATATATGTACTCCAAGTATGTGCAGGTATGTGCAGGTAACATCATCTCACCTATCCCTTGACATCGTCTGTTGTCGTTGGGGCACCCCTGATGATCCGGCCACCACTCTCCTCCATCTGTCCCTGTCTTCCATCGCTCGCTGAGATTCCGCCAGGCTCATTCCAGTCCACTCTCGGATATTGTCTTTCCATCTCTTCTTTTGTCTTCCTCTTTTGCGGCTTCCTCTGACTGTTCCTTGTATCCGACCAACAAGCGGGGACAGAGTACGGAGCAGACGTGACTGCTTCCAGCGCCATTACCTTGGTCTGTGTTGACCTCACAGCTGCACTAGCCGAAGTCGATATGAACTGTATGAGGAGCACTCCCCACAAATGCCGTGATCTCTGGCTATACAAACGGCACACATTCACAGCTCATCAAAATCGTGCCTGTGACATCTGGCCTGGTGCAACTTTATCCATGGCAGTTTGAATTTTGATCGCAGAATCCTTCTCTGGTGTGGGAGCATATAGCTATATCGGTGCTTCTGTGACATTAGGTGATCTTGTTTATAAGCCAATGGTCATGGTCCTGGTTGAGTCATATTTTGACGATAGAAAAAAAAGGACTTTAAACTTATTTCCAGTCAACCTGCCCTATGTCTAGGTCTGATTCAGCGAGAGAACATAGTCAACTCGTGTCAATCACCGTCATGGACGTTTGTGAACACGAGTATGATCGTCGTAACGTTCGGGGATCCAGCCAGCTTTGAAACATTCACACACAGCTTTCTGAGTTTAGATCTCAGGTTCAATTCGCTATTGTATGCATGAATGCGGTTGTGACAGAAGAGAATTTCTGCCTGAACTTTTGTATAAATTTGGCGTTCATGTTTGAAGTGTTGTTGTAGTGTCAGACAGGTACCGGTGCGTTTCCTTGAAGAATGGTGAACATTGTGAAACTGAAATGACTGCTGCAGTGTTGCTTTTGGCTACTGTGGGACTGTGACATCTGATCTGAACGTTGTGAAAACTGAAATGACTGCACAGTGGTATCACTGTTGCTTTTGGCTGCTGTGGGACTGTGACATCTGATCTAAACGAGGAACTTGTGGGGATCACATAAAGAGGACCACTTCAGATCGAGAAAACATAGCCTTGACTTTAAACACTTTACATACAGATCGTTAAGTCAATATGCAGTCCCAGATGTGATGTGAAATGTGACGATAAACATCTTAGTTAACAAACAAACGCAACAATGCAGCTACCGGAATTCAGGCAGGCACAAAATACTGGTGAGGAAAAGGTAGAAAAAATATCACAGAGTATCACGACTCACTAGAAACCAACTCAGTGTGGAAAATCTGAAGTCAACTGCGACCAGATTGAAAGGCTCGTCAGATTTCCACTGAGGAAAAAAAAACGAAAAATCATTTCGATCGGGAATGAAAATCGGGAAATTAAACCTACCCTAGCGCTGCTTGTGTGAGGTGAATTGGAGCATCACAAAAAGAATGGCTGGATGGGTATTTCAATGAGAGAGGAAAACGGAGGGAAATAAACCACCAAAAGATTCTGCACCCAATTTGAGGAAGTAAGTGAATGTTTGTTTTTCGTTTCTCTATCGTCTTGAGTGTTATTTGTCTTGCCTGAATAAGGCCAAAGAAGTTGAAACGCGTCGCGTTTGACTTGTGATTTGTTTATTTCTTTGAGTATCTCAATAGTCACATCACTTTGAAACAAAAAAAAATGTCTGCACTGGGCAGCCAAGCGACAGACTGGAAAACCATGTCAGGATGTATTTCAAAGCTGCCTACAGACAGTCGTGATGGGGTTATGTTGAGAGGGTGAACCGTAAGACCGCATCTGCTTTAAACTGTCTGAGGGAAATATAAATCTGAAATCTTCAGGTCGTTTCGCCCCCACTGTCATTGTCACTTTCCTCACCTGTCGGTGTGTTGAATACCACTGTGTGTTGTGTTGTGGAGAGAGCAGGAATTCTGGCTGTGGTTGTCAGGAGAGCTGTTCTGTAGGCTGCGATGCCATGGGGTTGTCAGGAGTGCTGTTCTGTAGACTGTGATGCCATGGGGTTGTCAGGAGTGGTGTTCTGTGGGTTGCGATGCCATGGGGTTCTCAGGAGTGCTGTTCTGTGGGCTGCGACGCCATGGGTTTGTTGGGAGTGGTTCTGTGGACTGCGATGCCATGGGGTTGTCAGGAGTGCTGTTCTGTGGGTTGCGATGCCATGGGGTTGTCAGGAGTGCTGTTCTGTGGGTTGCGATGCCATGGGGTTGTCAGGAGTGCTGTTCTGTAGGCTGCGATGCCATGGGGTTGTCATGAGTGCTGTTCTGTGGGTTGCGATGCCATGGGGTTTTCAGGAGTGCTGTTCTGTGGGCTGCGATGCCATGGGATTGTCAGGAGTGCTGTTCTGTGGGTTGCGATGCCATGAGGTTCTCAGGAGTGCTGTTCTGTGGGCTGCGATGCCATGGGGTTGGAGTGAAGTGACATTCAGAGGCCTTTCCTCCTTTGTTACCGCTGTGTGCTTCCTGTGCGCACAGTGATTTGCTTCGATATACTTTTGTAGGGTTCACTTGCACAACATCAAGGCCACCACACATACACACACACACACACGCGC
>JADBJO010009031.1:85715-88442 GCA_016801955.1 Conus betulinus | reverse complement strand
CATGGGCATTTGTATGTCCGTGTTCTGCGTAAGTGTGTGGGTGTGTGTGCAGATTTTTAAATTCATGCGCTTGAGGTGATTTCATCTAGATTTGCGCCTTTATAAATGACCATAAATAAATGAGAATACTAATTATCATCATTATTGTGTTGTGTCTCTCTTCTCTGCCTGTCTCTCTCTTCCCACCCTACTTCCCTTCCTCTCTCTCTGTCTCTCCCTCCCTCCTCCTTCCCGACCCGCTCCTCTACAGTTTTAAAAAAGAATGAATGAGGGCGTGGGGCTCTGGGGGATGGATACGGCAGAACTATTGTCGTTCCTGTACACACACTCATTCAACACACTCACACCAAACAACTATACTTACGAAGAAGAAAGATACATGAGGAGGAGTGGGAGGATACTTGGAGAGTGATGGGGGAGGGGGGGGGGGGGGGGGCGACGATCTGATAATGATAATTTGCTACAGTGTTTGCTGATGACGTCTCTCTCTCTCTCTCCTCTCTCTCTGTTCCACAGATAAACGTACCAAACAAGTGGCGGGCAAGGCGAGGAGAACTGTTTTCCGGAGGTAGCCTCCCCTGATATGCCCCGAAGACCAAAAAGAAGGGAAAAAAAGGTAAATCTGCTGACAGCCAGGGACTGTGACCTGGACTGTAACATCCAGCTGTTTTGTGATCTGGACTGTAGCATCCCAGCTTTTTGTGATCTGGACTGTAGTATCCAGCTGTTTTGTGATCTGGACACTGTAGTATCCACTGTTTTGTGATCTGAACTGTAGCATCCAGCTGTTTTGTGACCTGGACACTGTAGCATCCAGCTGTTTTGTGATCTGGACTGTAGCATCCAGCTGTTTTGTGATCTGGACTGTAGCATCCAGCTGTTTTGTGATCTGGACACTGTAGTATCCAGCTGTTTTGTGATCTGGACTGTAGCATCCAGCTGTTTTGTGATCTGGACACTGTAGCATCCAGCTGTTTTGTGATCTGGACACTGTAGTATCCTGCTGTTTTGTGATCAAAGTCCAAATACTAAATATGCTTCAGATTTGGATTCTTTCCAATTGTTCCATTTGATCATGGTCTCTGTGGCAGAGCCCCCTTTGGAAATGGTCGAGTTATAAAGACCGTTGCTATGGAAACTTTTGCGTCAAAAGACTGTTCCAATTGAAATGAGAGTTTTTGAAAAGAAAAAAAAAGAGGGGGGGGGGGGGGGGGGGGGGGGGGGGGGGGGGAAGGGGGGGGGGGGGGAGAACAACAAGTGAAAAACAAACAAATAAAAAAAAAGTTCTGCGCTGAAAAACTTTCAATTTTCATTCAGCACAGAACAACGAATCAAGGAAAGTTCTCCCCCCATTGACATGAAGAAGGAGTTCGCAGTTATTTGTCACAGTTTGCTCTCTCATTTGCCATTAAAAAACAAATAGAATAGAATCACTTTTAGAAACTTCTTCACTTCATGTTTTGAAAAGTTATTGAAGATGACATGTAGTGAAGTTTTATGATATAAATAGCTCCGTATATTGTGCTAACAGATTAACCTTCTGAATGAGATAGTAGATCGTGATGATGAAGTTAACCACAAAAAAATGCAATGTATGTATTATCACCTCCCGGTTTTCGCCAATGTCTGTCTGCCTGTCACGCTAAAAACAAGATATCATTCAAACATGACTGAACCGATGATGAACGAAACTTGGTGAAAAAAGTTAAATGTGGCCATGTGCATTTCCGGATCGAAGATGACTCCAAAGACGGATCCGGATCGAAGATTACACGTTGAACCAATCTTAACAAAACTTTGTGAACAGATGGAATATAAAGCAAAGACGAATGCCCCATAACTTGGTGTCGATTTGAGGTGCGAATCCGGACAAAGGGTTGATGGGAGATACGTTTTTATCTTGGTGGAGGTCTACGCTGTCCCGGGTATTGAATAGCTGTGTGGTAGTGTTAATAACTGTATAATTGTCACACGACTATTATTGTTTTTTTTTTTTTTTTTTTTTTTTTTTTTTGTCTGCTCCGCTCTTTCCCAACGGACAGTCCAAGAGCAAACCCACGACGCCGGCGGTCAAGTTGAAACCGGAAGACATCACCGATGACGTCATCCTGACCCGCCTCGATGACAAGATGCTGGCGGCGGTAAGGGCGATAACACAGGGCGATGCCCTAGGCTGCGGTCAGCCACGTGGCTCTCTGTCTGTCTCTCTGTTTGTCTGTCTGTCTGTCTGTCTCACACACACACACACACACACACACACACACACACACACACACACACACACACACACACACAAAGGAACATAGAAGATTGTACATTGCAGATGACGGCACTAGAGGCGTGACAAGCGTTTTCGGGTTATGCACTGGTCAGGTGTCGCTGTAATTCTCATCCACCAGACCCTGATCTTCACAAATCAATCAATCTTCACAAATCAATCAATTAATAAATCAATCAATCAGTCCGTCAGTCAGTCATCCACTAGACCTTCATATCAACTAATCAGTTAATCAATCAATCAGTCAGTCAGTCAATCAGTCATTCGATCAATCTGTCTTGTTATTCATTCATTTATTTGTTTATTTATTTATTTTAACTTTGGTATTTACCTATGTATTTATTCATTTATCTATTTATTGTTCATCTCTTCATGTATTTACTTATTTCTCTATGTCTTTATTGATTTCTCTATTGCACTTTTGTTTGTTTATATATCAGTTTGTTTTC
>JADBJO010009031.1:78215-80715 GCA_016801955.1 Conus betulinus | reverse complement strand
GTCTCCTTCTCTGACTCCATCACCGTCCTCATCTCCTGCAGTCCTGTTCGGCGCCCAGTCTTTTTCTTCCTCCTCACCCCTCCCCATCTTCTTTGCACTTCATAACATTATCGACTTCATCGTCGTTGTCGTCATCTTTATGGACAACATCATCATCCTCATCACCATCATCACCACCATATTCTTTCTACGCGTGTTTGTGGTGTGTATGTGCCTGTCTGCCTGCCTGACAGCGCGATGATTGGAGAGCAAGGGGACCATCTTCATGTCCTTGTACAGCTGTGTCTCTGTGGTTAGGATCAACGCTCACAAGTTAGGAAAATTCCACGTCTCTGACTTTAAGACTGAGAGAATAACAACGAAAAAGAAAAACAGTTTGCAAACGAGAGGGGAAAAAAAACTATCGGAGATAGAACGGAAATAGCATTTGTGGGAGGAAATAGCTTATAGCGTACAAGGAACGTTGCGTCGGTTGCTTGTGTGTGTGTGTGTGTGTGTGTGTGTGTGCTCTCCCAACACTCAAGACGCCGACAACCAAGCAGTTAAAAGCGGCTGGTCAAGGGAAACAACTCTTTCAGGACTGGAATCTTTTGAAGTGATTCTAGTTATAACCCTTGCATCTCTCTCTCTCTCTCTCTCTCTCTCTCTCTCTCTCTCTCTCTCTCTCTCTCTCTGCGTGAGCTAGATGGAATGGAAGGGGCGGGGAATATGAGTAAGAGGGTGTTTCGATTTTATTTTCCTTGTTGTTTTTTGAATAGATGTGTCCACTCCTGTTCTATGGGGATGGAGCATTGTGTCAGGTTTGTCAAGGTGTCTTTCGCATGCTCTTTTTCTGTGTATGCTTTTCATAAACGACATATTTGCATTTCTGCCCCTCCATTGAGCGCGGACAGTGTATTGAGAGAGAGAGAGAGAGAGAGAGAGAGAGAGAGAGAGAGAGAGAGAGAGAGAGACAAAACAACAAACTCAAACTGGAGTGTCTGTTACTCTCGATGATAAAATATTGGCTGTCTCCCCCCCCCCCCCCCCCCTTCTCTCTCTCTCTCCTCTCTCTCTCTCTCTCTCTCTCTCTCTGTTTGTGTTTGTTTGTGTGTGTGTGTGTGTGTGTGTGAGAGAGAGAGAGAGAGAGAGAGAGAGAGAGAGAGAGAGAGAGAGAGCGTGCTAGTCTGGCCCAGTTGTTTGTTTTGTTTCTATGTTTTGTTCATTTTCCATACTGACTGATGTGTTGCTGTCGTTGTTGCTGTGTGTCTGCACCCACAGGTCCTGAACCTGCCGGCGCGTTCCTCCATCAACTTCCGTCTCTTCAGTGTCATCGCTGCTCTCTCGGAGAAAGTCACGCAGCTGGAGTCAGTACACTCTGTCTGTGTCTGTCTGCCGTTTTTCTTTAATGTCTGTCTGTCTGTTTCTCTATCTGTCTGTCTGTCGTCTGTCTGTCTGCCGTCTGTCTGTCTGTCTGTCTGTCTGCCGTCTTTCTGTCTGTCTGTCTGTCTGTCTGCGGTCTTTCTGCCGTCTATTTCTCACCTTTGCTTCGTGAAGATCTCTGTACATCTGTTAATTGTCGCCGCTCTTGCAACGACTCTGTCTTCGTCTGTCTGTGTGTCTTTCTGTCCTCTGTTTGTCTCTTTCTTTGCTTCTCCGTCTGTCTGTCTGTCTGTCCTCTCTCTCTCTCTCTCTCTCTCTCTCTCTCTCTCTCTCTCTCTCTCTCTCTCTCTCTCTCTCTCTCTCTCTCGCTCCGTCCATCCGTCAATCCCTCCACCCATTTAAGTATCTGTTTTCTTCTTATATACAAGCGCTTATGTGCGTGAAAGCAGAGAGAGAGAGAGGGGGGTGGGGGGGGGGGAGTGGCAGACAGACAGAGAAGAGAGAGAGAGGGGGGGGGGGGCAGTGGCAGACAGACAGAGAGAGAGAGAGAGAGAGAGAGGGGGGGGGGAGTGGACAGACAGAGAAGAGAGAGAGAGAGGGGGGGGGGGGGGGGGGAAACAGATCTAGAAGATCATTTAGGGTAGCGCAGACTGCCAAGGTCGAACGGATCCCAGATCCGCTATTTCAGTCAGTTCATTCGTGAAAACCTTTTTTCTTTTTATTTTGGGGAGGGGGGAGGGGGGAGGGGGGCAGGGGGAGTAATAGTTACTACAAACGAAAAGAGGCATTTCTCATGTCTTTTTTGTTGTTGTTGTTGTCTTCTGTCTTTCTTCTTTTTTTTGTTGTTTTTGTTTGCTTTTTTTCTTTCGATACGATTTGCAAAGCACGAAATGTCCACGTTGATATCACTCAATTTCATTTCAAGATATTGTATGAAAATATTATTGCACAGGTGGTCATCAAGTCGTAGCAATAATTTGACAATGGTCGTGTTCAATGAAAGAAAATCTTGCCGATGTATTCCGGATTTGCCGTTTGAACCGGATGGGCATAGATACTGAATGCGTTTTTCCTTATACCACGGGTTCGCTAAATTTTGCGGACTGAAGTGGAGAAGAAATCAAAGCTGAGGTCACCG
>JADBJO010009031.1:68215-73215 GCA_016801955.1 Conus betulinus | reverse complement strand
GCCACAGTGACGGCACAGACCAGTCAGCTGTCAACACTCGCAGCTCATCAGACTCGGCCGGACCCTGACGCCCATCGTTTCCATGGAGACGGATGACGTAGACAATGGTGACGACCGTGACGGCAGCACCTGCCGGCAGGCGACAAAGACATTCAGAATTGCTAGGGTAGATTAGTCAGGGTTTTCTTTTTTTTCTTCTTTTTTTTTTTTTTTTTTAGGGGAAGGGACCGGAGGTGTGGATGGGTGGGTGGGGGGTGGGCACTGAAGAGCCCCCGTCACCCCCACCCTCAGCCCTACCCGCTGACGATAATCCAACGCCATGTTGAACTGTGTGACCATATGTGAATACATTAATAATGGAGTTTCATTTTCCTGATGTTTTGGTCTGATGTTCTTTCATTGGAAGACTGTTAAAAAAAAAAGTGAACCCCCCCCACCCCCCTCCTCTCTCCTTCCTGTTGTAATAAGCTGTAGGGAGGGGAGGGAATACATCCAGAGTAACCAACCCCCCCCCCCCCCCTTTTTTTTTTTTTTTTCTCTCTCTTCCCTCCACATCTCGTCCAGTCTGCATTGCTCCCCTGGAATAAATTTACGGAATAAGCAAACAGAAAGGGAGAATAGAAAGAAATGAGAGAAAAAAGATGGGGGGGGGGGGGGGGGGGGTGCAACTAGCAATGGTAGTTACAAAAAAGTAACACACAACAACAACAACAAACAACAACACACACACACACACACACACACACACACACACACACACACACACACACACATACACACACACACGCGCGCGAGAGCGCGCGCGCGTGCATACACACACTCACTGAAAGGGAGAGAGAGACAATGAAAGTCAGGCAGAGGGATTGAGGGAGAGGGGAGGGAGGGAGGGAAGGAGAAAGAAAGAGAGTGACACACACACACACACACACACACACACACACACACACACACACACACACACACACACACACACACACAGAGGTAGGCAGACAGACAGGCAAGCAGACAGACAGACGGAGACAGACAGACAGGCAGAAAGACAGACAGGCCGGCAGACCGAGAAAAAGATAGAGAAAAGAGGGGTGGGGTGGCGGGAGGGAGGGAGAGAGACAGACAGACAGACACAGCGACAGACAGACAGACACAGGGACAGAGACAGACCGTCAGAGAACTAAACAGACAGACAGACAGACAGACAGACACAGAGACAGACAGTCAGAGAAGCTAGCCGTCTGACGACGTGCTTGACGTGGTGTGTGTCACCCTGCTCACAGGAGCTGTTCCGCTTCGTGGAGGAGGACGAGGGCGCCCCCAAGGGCAGGGCCACAGCTGACCGACTGGCCGTGGAGCTGACCGCTGGAGGACTGACCCCCGAACACACACGATTTGTAGGTCGCCTGCTTGTCTACGTGGAAATTGGAGGGGGGGGGGGGGGGGGGGGGGGGGGGGTTAGGTGGGACGGGTCGCAGGAGAGGGGAGGGGGAGGAAGAGGATGGGGGACAGCATGTTATTGTTAAAAAGTGGGAAAATAAAGAGAGAGAGAGAGAGAGAGAGAGAGAGAGAGAGAGAGAGAGAGAGAGAGAGAGAGAGAACACCAACAGTCTAACTCAATGGTAACAGTGATGACAACAGCAATGGTCGTGGTTGTGATCATGACGATTTGAATGACGGACGTGATGAAAAAAAAGTGGTGATGACGACAACGATCATAATGACAGTTGTCATGATGACGACGACTATGGTACAGATCACGATGACAATCATAGGGATGATGATGATGATGATGATGATGATGGATGATGATGATGATGATGATGATGATGATGATGATGATGATGATGATGATGATGATGATGATGATGACGACGACGACGACGGCTATGGTACAGATGACGATGATGATGATGATGATGATGATGATGATGATGATGATGATGTGATCGTCATGATGGCGATGGTGGTGTTGCCCTCCTGCTGGTGCCAGGATGACAACAACAACAACAAAAGGAAGAACAACGTCGTCTTCCTCCTCCTCTTCCTGCTGCTGTTGCTGCTGCTGTTGTTTCTCTCTTCTTCCTCCTCCTCCTCCTGCTGCTGTTGCTGCTGCTGCTGCTGTTGTTTTCTCCTCTTCCTCCTCCTCCTCCTCCTACTGCTGTTGCTGCTGCTGCTGCTGTTGTTGTTTCTCCTCTTCCTCCTCCTCCTCCTCCTACTGCTGTTGCTGCTGCTGCTGTTGTTGTTTCTTCTCCTCTTCCTTCTCCTCCTCCTGCTGCTGCTGCTGTTGCTGCTGCTGCTGTTGTTGTTTCTCCTCTTCCTTCTCCTCCTCCTGCTGCTGCTGTTGCTGCTGCTGCTGTTGTTGTTGTTTCTCCTCTTCCTTCCTCCTCCTCCTGCTGCTGCTGTTGCTGCTGCTGCTGTTTGTTGTTTCTCCTCTTCCTTCTCCTCCTCCTGCTGCTGTTGCTGCTGCTGCTGTTGTTGTTTTCTCCTCTTCCTTCTCCTCCTCCTGCTACTGCTGTTGCTGCTGCTGCTACCCTGATGCTGCTCATGATGATTTTTGTTGATGATAAGCTATTTCTACAACTTCTGCAGCTGTCAGTGCTGATCCTACTTCTACATCTGCTGTTGCTGCAGCTGCTGCTGCTTCTTCTACAACTGATATTGCTGCTGAAGCTTTTGTTGTTGTTGCTGCTGCTGCTTCTTCTACAACTGATATTGCTGCTGAAGCTTTTGTTGTTGCTGCTGCTGCTTCTTCTTCTACAACTGATATTGCTGCTGAAGCTTTTGTTGTTGTTGCTGCTGCTGCTGCTGCTTCTTCTTCTAAAACTGATATTGCTGCTGAAGCTTTTGTTGTTGCTGCTGCTGCTGCTGCTGCTGCTTCTTCTAAAACTGATATTGCTGCTGAAGCTTTTGTTGTTGTTGCTGCTGCTGCTGCTGCTGCTGCTGCTTCTACAACTGATATTGCTGCTGAAGCTTTTGTTGTTGCTGCTGCTTCTGCTGCTGCTTCTACAACTGATATTGCTGCTGAAGCTTTTGTTGTTGCTGCTGCTGCTGCTGCTGCTGCTTCTACAACTGATATTGCTGCTGAAGCTTTTGTTGTTGTTGCTGCTACTGCTGTGTGTCTTGCTACTACCACTACTACTATTATTTTCTACTGCTATTACTTCTACCACTACTACTATTATTTCTACTGCTACTACTTCTACCACTACTGCTATTATTTGTACAGCTACTACTTCTACCATACTGCTTCTGCTACTACTACCACTACTATTATTATTTCTACTGCTACTACTTCTGCCACCACTGCTGCTGCTACTACTACTACTGCTGTTGTTTCCTGCTTCTTCTTCTTCTTCTTCTTCTACTACTACTACTACTACTACCTCTGCAGCAGCAGCTGCTGCTGCTACAACTACTACTACTACTACTGTTACTATTCCTACTACTACTACTATATTACTACTACTACTGCTGCTGCTGCTGCTGCTGCTTCCACCCTTGCCCTAAGTTGTGTATACCCCCCCCCCCCCCCCCCACACACACACACACACACGCACAAACACACACCACTTACTGTCTGTGTGTGACGCCAGGTGCTGAGCAAGTTCAACCGCGAGAGGAAAGGCCTGGTGGACTTCCTGGACTTCGTCACCTACATCCCCCTCTTCATCCTCATCCATCGCCGCATCATCTCCCACCCTCTCAGGGAGGAGCTTGACCTCTGACCTCTCACCTTCCCGTCCTTGCAGCGCGCGCATCCCAAGGCGCCATCGCGGACCTCCAGCCTTGCTCGCTCTCCTGTTTTTTTTTTTTTTTTTTTTTTTTTAACCCGCGCTCGAGAACTTCACGGAAGACTTACACATTGGGCTTTCCGATTTTTTCTTTTTTTAAAGGGAAGGTGGAGGGTTAGGGTAAAAAGGAAGGTGGAGGGTTAGGGGAGGATGAAATACGGTGGTAGGTTAGTCCGTCTTCCGTGCGCTCCAAGTGGTTATCTCCCATGGCCACATAGTTCTGCTTCCGTCGTGTGAAGTCCCACCTATTCTGTGCTGTCGCACCCCCGAATGCCCAAGCCCGCAGCGAGTGAGCGATCAGCATCGAGTCGGTGTGGAGCAACCTCACCACAGGAGACCCAGCGCCGGTGCCGAGTCGTTCCGATGGTTGGATCCCTGCGTGATCTACTAACACATGCAGGACGCCAGCCGTTGTTTCCTCTCCATCACCCTAACCTCTCCCCTCTCCCCCCATCCCCCGCCTCTCCGTTTCCACTCTCCTTTCTCCTCCCCTGCCCTCCCCTCCCTCCCCCGCCGACTCCGTCATGACAGCACAAATCGTTTGTTCGCTGTGTCAGATTGAGTTTGTTTTTTTTGTTTTGTTTTGTTTTTTTTTTTCCCACGCTTCCGTGGTTTCACTGAGAAATAGGTGGAAAATGCATTTATGTCATCACTTCTTCCGTATGAACGCCAAACATCCCCACCCCTCCATCCCATCCATCTCCCTTCTCCATCCCCTACCCCCCCCCCCCCCCCCCCTCCCCGCTATCCCTCCACTCCCTTTCCCTGTTATTGCCCACCGTGTATATGCTGTGAGGAATTCCCACACCGCAGAGCAACAGCAATACAGGTGTGTGACCAACAGCCTCCTCTACTTCCCCCTTCCGGTCATGAGGTATTCACGATTGACGTCTGCCCGTATGCCTGATGATGACGTCATAATGAGGAGTTGGCAGTGAACCTGTCGTGTGAAAGAGCGTCACCTTTAACCTCCCGTGACCTGTCGTGTGAAAGAGCGTCACCTTTAAACCTCCCGTGACCTGTCGTGTGAAAGAGCGTCACCTTTAACCTCCCTGGCCTGACCTGTGGGCATGACCTTGGTTTGTGATGACGCCAAATGACAACAAGTTTGTGTTATTGTATCATTCCGTAGGATCACATCGTATTGTTCTCTCTTCCGTCCAGCCCCCCCCCCCCCCCCCCCCCCCCCACCCCACCCCACTGCACGTCCGGGAG
>JADBJO010009031.1:57500-66890 GCA_016801955.1 Conus betulinus | reverse complement strand
GGCAATGACTGGTGCAAAGAGGGGAGGGGATGGGGGGGGGACGACTGGGGGGGGGGGGACTAAGAGAGTGGGGGAAAAGAGGCAATGACTGGTGCAAAGAGGGGAGGGGATGGGGGATGGGGGGGGGGGGGGACTAAAGAGAGTGGGGGAAAAAAGAGGCAATGACTGGTGCAAAGAGGGGGGGGAGGGGATGGGGGGGGGGGGGACTAAAGAGAGTGGGGGAAAAGAGGCAATGACTGGTGCAAAGAGGGGGAGGGATGGGGGGGGGGGGGACTAAAGAGAGTGGGGGAAAAGAGGCAATGACTGGTGCAAAGAGGGGAGGGGATGGGGGGGGGGGGGGGGGACTAAAGAGAGTGGGGGGCAATGACTGGGTGCAAAGAGGCAATGACTGGTGCAAAGAGGGGAGGGGATGGGGGGGGGGGGGGGGGGAATAAAGAGAGTGGGGGAAAAAGAGGCAATGACTGGTGCAAAGAGGGGAGGGGATGGGGGGGGGGGGGGGGGACTAAAGAGAGTGGGGGAAAAGAGGCAATGACTGGTGCAAAGAGGGGAGGGGATGGGGGGGGGGGGGGGGGGGGAGAGTGGGGAGAGTGGGGGAAAAGAGGCAATGACTGGTGCAAAGAGGGGAGGGGATGGGGGGGGGGGGGGGGACTAAAGAGAGTGGGGGAAAAGAGGCAATGGACTGGTGCAAAGAGAGGGGGGATGGGGGGGGGGGGGGGGGGGAAAAGAGGTGGGGGAAAAGAGGCAATGACTGGTGCAAAGAGGGGAGGAGGGGATGGGGGGGGGGGGGGGGACTAAGAGAGAGTGGGGGAAAAGAGGCAATGAATGACTGGTGCAAAGAGGGGAGGGGGGGGGGGGGGGGACTAAAGAGAGTGGGGGAGGGGGGGGGAGGCAATGACTGGTGCAAAGAGGGGAGGGGATGGGGGGGGGGGGGGGGGGACTAAAGAGAGTGGGGGAAAAAGAGGCAATGACTGGTGCAAAGAGGGGAGGGGATGGGGGGGGGGGGGGGACTAAAGAGAGTGGGGGAAAAGAGAGGCAATGACTGGTGCAAAAGAGGGGGAGGGGATGGGGGGGGGACTAAAGAGAGTGGGGAGGAGGCAATGACTGGTGCAAAGAGGGGAGGGGGGGGGGGGGGGGGGACTAAAGAGAGTGGGGGAAAAAAGAGGCAATGACTGGTGCAAAGAGGGGAGGGGATGGGATGGGGGGGGGGGGACTAAAGAGAGTGGGGGAAAAGAGGCAATGGTGCAAAGAGGTGCAAAGAGGGGGGGGAGGGGGGGGGGGGGGGGGGGGGGGGGACTAAAGAGAGTGGGGGAAAAAAAGAGGCAATGACTGGTGCAGCAAAGAGGGGAGGGGATGGGGGGGGGGGGGGGGGGGGACTAAAGAGAGTGGGGGAAAAGAGGCAATGACTGGTGCAAAGAGGGGGGAAAGAGGGGAGGGGATGGGGGGGGGGGGACTAAAGAGAGTGGGGGAAAAGAGGCAATGACTGGTGCAAAGAGGGGAGGGGATGGGGGGGGGGGGGGACTAAAGAGAGTGGGGGAAAAGAGGCAATGACTGGGTGCAAAGAGGGGAGGGGATGGGGGGGGGGGGGGGGACTAAAGAGAGTGGGGGAAAAAGAGGCAATGACTGGTGCAAAGAGGGGAGGGGATGGGGGGGGGGGGGGGGGGGACTAAAGAGAGTGGGGGGAAAAGAGGCAATGACTGTGCAAAGAGGGGGGAGGGGATGGGGGGGGGGGGGACTAAAGAGAGTGGGGGGGGAGGCAATGACTGGTGCAAAGAGGGGAGGGGATGGGGGGGGGGGGGGGGGGGACTAAAAGAGAGAGTGGGGGAAAGAAGAGGCAATGACTGGTGCAAAGAGGGGAGGGGGATGGGGGGGGGGGGGACTAAAGAGAGTGGGGGAAAAAGAGAGGCAATGACTGGTGCAAAGAGGGGAGGGGATGGGGGGGGGGGGGGGGACTAAAGAGAGTGGGGGAAAAAAAGAGGCAATGACTGGTGCAAAGAGGGGGGGGGGGATGGGGGGGGGGGGGGGACTAAAGAGAGTGGGGGGAAAAGAGGCAATGACTGGTGCAAAGAGGGGAGGGGAAAAAAAGGGGGGGGGGGGGGGGGGGGGACTAAAGAGAGTGGGGGAAAAGAAGGGCAATGACTGGTGCAAAGAGGGGAGGGGAGGGGGGGGGGGGGGGGGACTAAAGAGAGGGGGGGAAAAGAGGCAATGACAATGACTGGTGCAAAGAGGGGAGGGGAGGGGGGGGGGGGGGACTAAAGAAGAGAGTGGGGGGAAAAGAGGCAATGACTGGTGCAAAGAGGGGAGGGGATGGGGGGGGGGGGGGGGACTAAAGAGAGAGTGGGGGAAAAGAGGCAAATGACTGGTGCAAAGAGGGGAGGGGATGGGGGGGGGGGGGGACTAAAGAGAGAGGGGGGGAAAAAGAGGCAATGACTGGTGCAAAGAGAGGGGAGGGGATGGGGGGGGGGGGGGGGGACTAAAGAGAGTGTGGGGGGAAAGAGGCAATGACTGGTGCAAAGAGGGGGGGGATGGGGGGGGGGGGGGGGACTAAAGAGAGTGGGGGGGCAGAGGGCAATGACTGGTGCAAAGAGGGGAGGGGAGGGGGGGGGGGGGGGGGGGGGGGGGGACTAAAGAGAGTGGGGGAAAAGAGGCAATGACTGGTGCAAAGAGGGGAGGGGATGGGGGGGGGGGGGACTAAAGAGAGTGGGGGAAAAGAGGCAATGACTGACAAAGGTGCAAAGAGGGGAGGGGGGGTGGGGGGGGGGGGGGGGGGGGGGGGACTAAAGAGAGTGGGGGAAAAGAGGCAATGACTGGTGCAAAGAGGGGAGGGGATGGGGGGGGGGGGGACTAAAGAGAGTGGGGGAAAAAAAAGAGGCAATGACTGGTGCAAAAGAGGGGAGGGGGATGGGGGGGGGGGGGGGAAAGAAGGCAATAAAGAGAGTGGGGGAAAAAGAGGCAATGACTGGTGCAAAGAGGGGAGGGGATGGGGGGGGGGGGGACTAAAGAGAGTGGGGGAAAAGAAAAGAGGCAATGACTGGTGCAAAGAGGGAGGGGATGGGGGGGGGGGGGGGGGGGACTAAAGAGAGTGGGGGGAAAAGAGGCAATGACTGGTGCAAAGAGGGGAGGGGATGGGGGGGGGGGGGGGGACTAAGAGAGAGTGGGGAAAAAGAGGCAATGACTGGTGCAAAGAGGGGAGGGGAGGGGGGGGGGGGGGGGGGGGACTAAAGAGAGTGGGGGAAAAAGAGGCAATGACTGGTGCAAAGGGGAGGGAGGGGAGGGGGGGGGGGGGGGGGGGACTAAAGAGAGTGGGGGAAAAGAGGCAATGACTGGTGCAAAGAGGGGAGGGGATGGGGGGGGGGGGGGGGGGGACTAAAGAGAGTGGGGGGGAAAGAGAGGCAATGACTGGTGCAAAGGGCAAAGGGGGAGGGGATGGGGGGGGGGGGGGACTAAAGAGAGTGGGGGAAAAGAGGCAATGACTGGTGCAAAGCAAAGAGGGGAGGGAGGGGGGGGGGGGGGGGACTAAAGAGAGTGGGGGAAAAGAGGCAATGACTGGTGCAAAGAGGGGAGGGGATGGGGGGGGGGGGGGGACTAAAGAGAGTGGGGGAAAAAGAGGCAATGACTGCACTGGGCAAAGAGGGGGGGGGGGGGGGGGGGGGACTAAAGAGAGTGGGGGAAAAGAGGCAATGACTGGTGCAAAGAGGGGAGGGGATGGGGGGGGGGGGGGGGGGACTAAAGAGAGTGGGGGGAAAAGAGGCAATGACTGGTGCAAAGAGGGGAGGGGAGGGGAGGGGGGGGGGGGGGGGGGGGAGAGAGTGGGGGAAAAGAGGCAATGACTGGTGCAAAAAGAGGGGGGGGGGGGGGGGGGGGGGGGACTAAAGAGGAGTGGGGGAAAAAGAGGCAATGACTGGTGCAAAGAGGGGAGGGGATGGGGGGGGGGGGGGGGACTAAAAGAGAGAGTGGGGAAAAGAGGCAATGACTGGTGCAAAGAGGGGAGGGGATGGGGGGGGGGGGGGGGACTAAAGAGAGTGGGGGGGAAAGAGGCAATGACTGGTGCAAAGAGGGGAGGGATGGGGGGGGGGGGGGGGGGGGACTAAAGAGAGTGGGGGAAAAGGAGGCAATGACTGGTGCAAAGAGGGGGGGAGGGGGGGGGGGGGGGGACTAAAGAGAGTGGGGAAAAGAGGCAATGACTGGTGCAAAGAGGGGGAGGGGATGGGGGGGGGGGGGGGGACTAAAGAGGGTGGGGGAAAAGAGAGGCAATGACTGGTGCAAAGAGGGGAGGGGATGGGGGGGGGGGGGGGACTAAAGAGAGTGGGGGAAAAGAGGCAATGACTGGTGCAAAGAGGGGAGGGGATGGGGGGGGGGGGGGACTAAAGAGAGTGGGGGGGAAAGAGGCAATGACTGGTGCAAAGAGGGGAGGGGAGGGGGGGGGGGGGGGGGGGGGGGACTAAAGAGAGTGGGGGAAAAGAGGCAATGACGACTGGTGCAAAGAGGGGAGGGGATGGGGGGGGGGGGACTAAAGAGAGTGGGGGGGAAAGAGGCAATGACTGGTGCAAAGAGGGGAGGGGATGGGGGGGGGGGGGACTAAAGAGAGTGGGGGAAAAGAGGCAATGACTGGTGCAAAAGAGGGGAGGGGAGGGGATGGGGGGGGGGGGGGACTAAAGAGAGTGGGGGGAAAAGAGGCAATGACTGGTGCAAAGAGGGGGGGGGGGTGGGGGGGGGGGACTAAAGAGAGTGGGGGAAAAGAGGCAATGACTGGTGCAAAGAGGGGAGGGGATGGGGGGGGGGGGGGGGGGACTAAAGAGAGTGGGGGAAAAAAGAGGCAATGACTGGTGCAAAGAGGGGAGGGGATGGGGGGGGGGGGGGGGACTAAAGAGAGTGGGGGAAAAAAAGAGGCAATGACTGGTGCAAAGAGGGGAGGGGATGGGGGGGGGGGGGGGACTAAAGAGAGTGGGGGAAAAAGAGGCAATGACTGGGGCAAAGAGGGAGGGGAGGGGATGGGGGGGGGGGGGGACTAAAGAGAGTGGGGGAAAAAAGAGGCAATGACTGGTGCAAAGAGGGGAGGGGAGGGGATGGGGGGGGGGGGGGGACTAAAGAGAGTGGGGGGAAGAGGCAATGACTGGTGCAAAGAGGGGAGGGGATGGGGGGGGGGGGGGGGACCTAAAGAGAGTGGGGGAAAAGAGGCAATGACTGGTGCAAAGAGGGGGATGGGAAAAGGGGGGGACTAAAGAGAGTGGGGGAAAAAAGAGGGGAATGACTGGTGCAAAGAGGGGAGGGATGGGGGGGGGGGGGGGGGGGGGGACTAAAGAGAGTGGGGGAAAAGAGGCAATGACTGGTGCAAAGAGGGGAGGGGGGGGGGGGGGGGGGGGGGGACTAAAGAGAGTGGGGGAAAAGAGGCAATGACTGGTGCAAAGAGGGGAGGGGATGGGGGGGGGGGGGGGGGGGACTAAAGAGAGTGGGGGGAAAAGAGGCAATGACTGGTGCAAAGAGGGGAGGGGATGGGGGGGGGGGGGACTAAAGAGAGTGGGGGAAAAGAGGCAATGACTGGTGCAAAGAGGGGAGGGGAGGGGGGGGGGGGGGACTAAAGAGAGTGGGGTGCAAAGAGGGGAGGGGAGGCAATGACTGGTGCAAAGAGGGGAGGGGATGGGGGGGGGGGGGACTAAAGAGAGTGGGGGAAAAGAGGCAATGACTGGTGCAAAGAGGCAATGACGGAGGGGAGGGGATGGGGGGGGGGGGGGGACTAAAGAGAGTGGGGGAAAAGAGGCAATGACTGGTGCAAAGAGGGGAGGGGGATGGGGGGGGGGGGGACTAAAGAGAGTGGGGGAAAAAAGAGGCAATGACTGGTGCAAAGAGGGGAGGGGATGGGGGGGGGGGGACTAAAGAGAGGGGGGGAAAAGAGGCAATGACTGGTGCAAAGAGGGGAGGGGATGGGGGGGGGGGGGGGGGACTAAAGAGAGTGGGGGAAAAAAGAGGCAATGACTGGTGCAAAGAGGGGAGGGGATGGGGGGGGGGGGGGGGACTAAAGAGAGTGGGGGGAAAAAAAGAGGCAATGACTGGTGCAAAGAGGGGAGGGGAGGGGGGGGGGGGGGGGGGACTAAAGAGAGTGGGGGAAAAGGGCAATGAATGGTGGCAAAGTGCAAAGGGGGGGGGGGAGGGGGGGGGGACTGGGGGGGGGGGGGGGGGGGGGGGGGACTAAAGAGAGTGGGGGAAAAGAGGCAATGACTGGTGCAAAGAGGGGAGGGGATGGGGGGGGGGGGGGGGACTAAAAGAGAGTGGGGGGAAAAGAGGCAATGACTGGTGCAAAGAGGGGAGGGGATGGGGGGGGGGGGGGGACTAAAGAGAGTGGGGGAAAAGAGGCAATGACTGGTGCAAAGGGGAGGGGAGGGGATGGGGGGGGGGGGGGGGGGACTAAGAGAGTGGGGGAAAAGAGGCAATGACTGGTGCAAAGAGGGGAGGGGAGGGGATGGGGGGGGGGGGGACTAAAGAGAGTGGGGGGAAAGAGGCAATGACTGGTGCAAAGAGGGGAGGGGAGGGGATGGGGGGGGGGGGGGGGACTAAAGAGAGTGGGGGAAAGAGGGGCAATGACTGGTGCAAAGAGGGGGGGGGGGGGGGGGGGGGGGACTAAAGAGAGTGGGGGAAAAGAGGCAATGACTGGTGCAAAGAGGGGAGGGGAATGGGGGGGGGGGGGGGGGACTAAAGAGAGTGGGGGAAAAGAGGCAATGACTGGTGCAAAGAGGGGAGGGGAGGGGGGGGGGGGGGGGGAGGGGGGGAGGCAATGAAAGAGGGAGGGGAGTGGGGGGCAAAGAGGGGGGAGGGAATGGGGGCAAAGGGGGGGGGGGGATGGGGGGGGGGGGACTAAAGAGAGTGGGGGGAAAAAGAGGCAATGACTGGTGCAAAGAGGGGAGGGGATGGGGGGGGGGGGGGGGAGGGACTAAAGAGAGTGGGGGGGAAAAGAGGCAATGACTGGTGCAAAGAGGGGAGGGGATGGGGGGGGGGGGGGGGGACTAAAGAGAGTGGGGGAAAAAAGAGGCAATGACTGGTTAGTGCAAAGAGAGGGGGAGGGGATGGGGGGGGGGGGGGGGGGACTAAAGAGAGTGGGGGAAAAGAGGCAATGACTGGTGCAAAGAGGGGAGGGGATGGGGGGGGGGGGGGGGACTAAAGAGAGTGGGGGAAAAAGAGGCAATGACTGGTGCAAAGAGGGGAGGGAGGGGGGGGGGGGGGGGACTAAAGAGAGGGGGAAAAAGAGGCAATGACTGGGTGCAAAGAGGGGAGAGGGGAGGGGATGGGGGGGGGGGGGACTAAAGAGAGTGGGGGGAAAAGAGGCAATGGACTGGTGCAAAGAGGGGAGGGGATGGGGGGAGGGGGGGGGGGGGGGGACTAAAGAGAGTGGGGGAAAAAAAGAGGCAATGACTGGTGCAAAGAGGGGAGGGGATGGGGGGGGGGGGGGATAAAGAGAGTGGGGGAAAAGAGGCATGACTGGTGCAAAGAGGGGAGGGGATGGGGGGGGGGGGGGGGGGGACTAAAGAGAGTGGGGGAAAAGAGGCAATGACTGGTGCAAAGAGGGGAGGGGATGGGGGGGGGGGGGGACTAAAGAGAGTGGGGGAAAGAGGGCAATGACTGGTGCAAAGAGGGGGGAGGGGGGGGGGGGGGGGGGACTAAAGAGAGTGGGGGAAAAAGAGGCAATGACTGGTGCAAAGAGGGGAGGGGATGGGGGGGGGGGGGGGGGGGACTAAAGAGAGTGGGGGAAAAGAGGCAATGACTGGTGCAAAGGGGAGGGGGGGGGGGGGGGGGGGGGAAAGAGAGTGGGGGAAAAGAGGCAATGACTGGTGCAAAGAGGGGAGGGGATGGGGGGGGGGGGGGGGGGGGGGGAAAGAGAGTGGGGGAAAAGAGGCAATGACTGGTGCAAAGAGGGGAGGGGAGGGGGGGGGGGGGGGGGGGGAGAGTGGGGACTAAGAGGCAAGGGGGGGGAAGGGGAGGCAATGACTGGTGCAAAGAGGGGAGGGGATGGGGGGGGGGGGGGGGGGGGGGGGGGACTAAAGAGAGTGGGGGAAAAGAGGCAATGACTGGTGCAAAGAGGGGAGGGGATGGGGGGGGGGGGGGACTAAAGAGAGTGGGGGAAAAAAAGAGGCAATGACTGGTGCAAAGAGGGGAGGGGAGGGGGGGGGGGGGGGGGACTACTAAAGAGAGTGGGGGAAAAAAAGAGGCAATGACTGGTGCAAAGAGGGGAGGGGATGGGGGGGGGGGGGGGGGGACTAAAGAGAGAGTGGGGGAAAAGAGGCAATGACTGGTGCAAAGAGGGGAGGGGATGGGGGGGGGGGGGGGACTAAAGAGAGTGGGGGAAAAAAGAGGCAATGACTGGTGCAAAGAGGGGAGGGGGGGGGGGGGGGGGGGGACTAAAGAGAGTGGGGGGGAAAAGAGGCAATGACTGGTGCAAAGAGGGGAGGGGATGGGGGGGGGGGGGGACTAAAGAGAGTGGGGGAAAAGAGGGGGGCAATGACTGGGGGCAAAGAGGGGAGGGGATGGGGGGGGGGGGGGGGGGGACTAAAGAGAGTGGGGGAAAAGAGGCAATGACTGGTGCAAAGAGGGGATGGGGGGGGGGGGGGGGGGGGACTAAAGAGAGTGGGGGAAAAGAGGCAATGACTGGTGCAAAGAGGGGAGGGGAGGGGGATGGGGGGGGGGGGGGACTAAAGAGAGTGGGGGAAAAGAGGCAATGACTGGTGCAAAGAGGGGAGGGGATGGGGGGGGGGACTAAAGAGAGTGGGGGAAAAGAGGCAATGACTGGTGTAAAGAGGGGAGGGATGGGGGGGGGGGGGGGGGGACTAAAGAGTGGGGGAAAAAGAGGCAATGACTGGTGTAAAGAGGGGAGGGGGATGGGGGGGGGGGACTAAAGAGAGTGGGGGAAAAGAGGCAATGACTGGTGTAAAGAGGGGAGGGGATGGGGGGGGGGGGGGGACTAAAGAGAGTGGGGGGGAAAAGAGGCAATGACTGGTGCAAAGAGGGGAGGGGATGGGGGGGGGGGGGACTAAAGAGAGTGGGGGAAAAAAAGGCAATGACTGGTGCAAAGAGGGGAGGGGATGGGGGGGGGGGGGGGACTAAAGAGAGTGGGGGAAAAGAGGCAATGACTGGTGCAAAGAGGGGAGGGGATGGGGGGGGGGACTAAAAGAGAGTGGGGGAAAAGAGGCAATGACTGGTGCAAAGAGGGGAGGGGATGGGGGGGGGGGGGGGGGGGGACTAAAGAGAGTGGGGGAAAAGAGGCAATGACTGGTGCAAAGAGGGGAGGGGATGGGGGGGGGGGGGGGGGAAAGAGAGTGGGGGAAAAAGAGGCAATGACTGGTGCAAAGAGGGGAGGGGATGGGGGGGGGGACTAAAGAGAGTGGGGGAAAAAGAGGCACAATGACT
>JADBJO010009031.1:45000-47500 GCA_016801955.1 Conus betulinus | reverse complement strand
CGTTCGATCCCGTGTGATAGCTGTCGCTTGTTAGGTTTTCATTGGCGCCTGTCTCCTGACTCTTTTGTCTGCCTGTCAGCACAAGGACGCAAAAACTGCTGAGCCGATCTCAGCGAAATTCAGTGAAAGGATGGAATGTGATCCACAGACGGATCTGTTATGTTTTGGCGCCTGCCTCTGGTGCGGATGTGGATCAAAGAACGGATCCAGGCTCTGTTCATACTCGGCAGAAGGCTGCTCTCCTACGTGTCCTAGTTTTCCAGATTAAATGTGCCGTGAGTGTGAACAGTACGTCTGTTGCCACATGTTCCAACCTTTCCTCCTGTACTGATGGATATCTTTTAAAACAGCGTAGCTTGATATAGCGTCTTGATCAGTGCTGCAGGTGTCTGTATCTGTCGGGCCTGTATGTTGGAATAGGTCTGGAATAGGAGAGCAGTCCTGTCAACAGGGTGACATGAATAGCTCATGACATGAAGCTCAGAGAGCAGTCCTGTCAACAGGGTCAAAACAAAGCGGAACTCCCCGGCACAGCTGTCCCGCCAGCAGGGTCAAAACAAAGCGGAACTCCCCGGCACAGCTGCCCCCCCCCCCCCCCCCCTCTCCCTTCCCCTTAGTCTGTGTAGTATATTGCGATTTTTTACATAAAAAGTCTCAAATGTTACAAGTTTTGAGGCTGCTCATTCTCACCATTTTACTTTTTTGTATGTATGTATGTATGTATGTATGTATGTATGTATGTATGTATGTATGTATGTATGTATGCATGCATGCATGTATGTGTGTGTATGTATGTATGCCTATATTATCTTTATACTTATGTACCTTCTATGTATGTAGTATGTATGTATGTATGTATGTATTAAATGATTAATTACTTATTTACATATTTATTGATTTATTTGTTTCTCAAATTCTATTTCATATTATTATTTTACTTACTATTACTTACTTCACTTCTTTTAATCTCTCTCTCATCGATTATCATTGTTCTCTCTCTCTCTCTCTCTCTCTCTCTCTCTCTCTCTCTCTCTCTCTCTCTCTCTCTCTCTGGAAAAGGTTCTCTTCTTCTTCTTTTCTTTTTTTTTTTTTGTTTTCACCTTGGTGTTGTCAGGTGAAATTTGTATCAAGGTTTTTGATAACTGTGGATCTACGAGAACAGTGCATAGAAGGATGTTGTGGCGGCTTCCTGTTCGGGGGAAAGGGTCAGTCAGTGAACCGTATGTAGCGACCACAGGTATTACTGTATCAGTAGGAGCTTATCGCATAGGGTCCCCTTGATGTTGATTCAGTATAGGTGTTGTCAGTAGGATGCTTTAATGCATAGGGTCCCCTTGATGTTGATTCAGTATGGTGGTGTTGTCAGTAGGAGCCTTGTTACATAGGGTCCCCTTGATGTTGATTCAGTATGGTGTTGTCAGTAGGAGCCTTGTTTATTATATAGGGTCCCCTTGATGTTGATTCAGTATGGTGTTGTCAGTAGGAGCTGTGTTACATAGGGTCCCCTTGATGTTGATTCAGTATGGTGTTGTGTCAGAAGGAGCCTTATTACATAGGGTCCCCTTGATGTTGATTCAGTATGGTGTTGTTGTCAGTAGGAGCTGTGTTACATAGGGTCCCCTTGATGATGTTGATTCAGTATGGTGTTGTCAGCAGGGAGCTTGTTACATAGGGTCCCTTTGATGTTGATTCAGCTATTGCAGCATGTTAAGCATCACAATCCCATGATAATTGTTATCCCTGTTTTCCTATGGAAAACGGTTATTATCTTGAAGATAAAGTGATGTCAGGGAAACCACTTATGATCACTACTATGTTACCGAGAACAATCATTATTCTCCACCAGTGAGACGGTGAAAGTAGGGCGAACAGTCACTACCAAGTCATTCAGAGAAAAACAGTCCTCAACACTACCAAGTCATGACACAGACTGTACCAAGTTTTTCAACACTACGAAGAAAATAGCTGCTATCCTTCAACACTACACTACCAACATCAAGTACAGAGAAAATAGGTCTTCAACACTACAGAGAAAACAGGTCAAGTCATTCAGGAGACCAAAACAGGTCCTCACAGGTCCTCAACACTACCAAGTCATTCAGAGAAAAACAGGTCTTCAGAAACACAAAACAGGTCCTCAACACTACAATTCACTACTTCAAGTACAAGACACAGAAAACAGGTCCTCAACACTACCAAGTCATTCAGAGAAAAACAGGTCTTATCACTGTTTCTAGAAGTGTGACAGCTTTTCCTTCAATCTCGAGAAAACACCAAGGAAGTAATCAAAAATGATCTTTTAACACGATAACTATTTGATTTTTTCCTGAAGAAAATATTTGTTTGCCTTTAAAGTAAACACTGATAATAGGGATATGAATTATCATCAGTCTTTCCCGAGGAGGAAACAGTTATTTATCCTCCAAGAAAATGGAAAGTAGTTTCCCGAGAAAACAGCCTTTATCGGCAGTCATCTTGAAGAATGATCAACATCTAACGG
>JADBJO010009031.1:37500-40000 GCA_016801955.1 Conus betulinus | reverse complement strand
GTCGCCGCTGTCTTCCTGTGCTTTCGCCGCCTGTAATGTCGCTGTTTCCTGTGCTTTCGCCACCTGTAATCTCCCTGTTTCCTGTGGTTTTGCCGCCTGTAATGTCAGGGGCTGTTTTCTTTGTTTCGCCACTTGTAATGTCGCCCTTTCCTGTAATTTTGCGGCCTGTAATATCGCCGTTTCCTGTACTTTTGCCACCTGTAATATTGCCGTTTCCTGTAATTTTGTCGCCTGTAACATTACCCTTTCCTGTACTTTTGCCGTCTGTAATATTACCCTGTACTTTTGCCGCCTGTACCTGTTTTTGCCGCCTGTAATATTGGCGTTTCCTGTACTTTCGCCGCTTGTACTATCGCCGTCGTTTCCTGTACTTTCGCCGCTTGTATTTGATTGCCTTGTACATCTCGTAACATTTGAACAGGGAATCCAGTTAATACTGGGGGACATTTTTTCCCTGTCAAAGCATGTACACTGACAGAACGCGCAGGCCAACACATGCTTTGTCGCCATGGAAACTCCGGTGAACGGAATGACGTTTGTGTCTGATTTGACATGACCACGCTGTATGTAACGATGACAGAAAACACTATATGCCCTGGAGGATTTGACTGACCACGCTGTACGTAACGATGGCAGAAAACACTATGTGCCCTGGAGGATTTGACCCCTGCAAGTGTAGATGAAGCTAGGAATAAGACAGAGAGGGGTAAACTTGGGAGAAAGATGTCCCTAGCGTGGATACTGGATCCTGTCACTTTCCATCTCTCGAGGCAGAGAGAGAGAGAGAGAGAGAGAGAGAGAGAGAGAGAGAGAGAGAGAGAGAGAGAGAGAGAGAGAGAGAGACCCACACCAGACAAAAAACCCTTTTTTCTCCAGCCTGTGAAGTATGCCCCTTAGCGGCGAAAGATTAGGCGGTGAAATCATGAACGGCGAAAGCACAGGCGGCGAAAATAGAGGACACGAACTCACAACGTCTGAGAGCTGAACTCGGTGTTGTACCACTGGGCCCGCCAGGCAGCGGCCAGGAGAATCCATATGCTGAATGACACGCTTGCACTCCTGCCCTCACTCCCCCCTTCCGCCCACCCGTTCCCTCCCTATCCCGCCCCACACCGCGTTTGTGGGTAGGGGGGAGGAAAATGGTATGTGTTGTTGGGGGGGGGGAATGGAATGGAAGGGTGGGATGACGACGAAGGAGGAGGAGGTGGGGAGGGAAGGGAGAACTATGGGTGTGTGCATGTGCGAGCGCGCGCGCGCGCGCGTGCGCGAACGTATGTGTGTGTGTGTGAGTGTGTGTGTATGTGTGTGAGTCTCTCTCTCTCTCTCTCTCTCTCTCTCTCTCTCTCTCTCTCTCTCTCTCTCTCTCTCTGTGTCACTCTGTGTGTGTGTGTGTGTGTGTGTGTGTGTGTGTGTGTGTGTGTGTGTGTGTGCGTGCGTGCGCGCGCGCTCTTAACCCCCACGTATAGCGTGCACTTAAAGTGCACGTGAAAGAACACTTAGCAGCGAGAGCGCTGTCCCTGCAAAACCTTTGGAAGGGGCGGATCAGTGGGGGAGGGGGGGGAGGGGGGTTTGGGGGGGGGGGGGGGGGAAGAGGGGAGAAAGAAGATAAAGTGAAGAAAAACCACGGATGAAAAAGGATGGAAGAAGGCAAGTTTGAGGGAAAGGGGACAGATGGGGGGAGAGAGGGGGGGGGTGAGGGACAGGGGTGGTGATGATGATGGTGGAGGAGGAGGGGGACGGAGAGAGGGAAGGTGGTGGTGAACTCGGGTGCTGGCCTCAGTGAAGAGAAAGCCTCCCAGTCACGTTCGTCAATACAACACAGCACCACCTCCCAAGATGTCGCGCCGTTGTACCACCACCCACACGCAACCTCGCCTCTCCAGCAACTGGGTGCTCACGTGGCGGAGCAAGCACGAACTGGGCGGGGAAGTGATGTTGCTTGCCACGAAACACCAGAGAAGGCGGGAGAGAAAGACAGAGTGAGGGTGAGAGGGAGAAAGAGAAAAGGACGAAGGAAGAGAAGGAATGAAGAGAAAGCTTGCAGCCACTGAAAATCCAGCGAGCTACGGAACCTACGACCGAGTATTTCTTTCTTCCTTTTTTTTTTATAGCAAGTAGCTCGCCGCTGTGTTTCATTTATGTCTGTTTGAAAGCCGGCATTTAGTTGTTGCTGGATCGATGGAGTCTATATGTGGCCGAGTCAGCGTCATCTCCTGTCGTCAGTCTGTCTCTTGTGGAGCTTTGTGGCAAGAGACGAACACACACACCTTTGAAACGAAATCTGCTTGGATTTAAATTGGGGGCAAGTCTGTGCTGTGTCGTCACACGCCGTCATTGATGACGTCAAAGGGGCTTCATTTGTGACTTTTTTTTTATTATTATTAGCTGTGTTTGGATATCTGTGTGTGTGTATGTGTTGGAGGGAGGTGTAATCAAATGCGACAAAACTGAACTTCAAAACAAGTGTGAGTCCTCACGCCCACCCCACCTCATCCTAAAC
>JADBJO010009031.1:22500-25000 GCA_016801955.1 Conus betulinus | reverse complement strand
CTGCCAGTGGCCTGAGGAGCAATGTGTGGTGTGTGCTCATGTTCATTGTTCATTCTGTGATGTGTGTTCATGTTCATTGTTCATTCTGTGGTGTCTACAGATGACATGTGTGTCAATGTGTGTGTGTGTGTCATGTTCATTGTTCATTCTGTGGTGTCTACAGAAGACATGTGTGTCAATGTGTGGTGTGTGTGTTCATGTTCATTGTTCGTTCTGTGGTGTCTACAGAAGACGTGCGTGTCAATGTGTGGTGTGTGTTCATGTTCATTGTTCATTCTGTGGTGTCTACAGATGACGTACGTGTGTCAAACGTGTGGTGTGTGTTCATGTTCATTGTTCATTCTGTGGTGTCTACAGATGACATGCGTGTCAATGTGTGGTGTGTGTGTTCATGTTCATTGTTCATTCTGTGGTGTGTACAGATGACATGTGTGTCAATATGTGGTGTGTGTTCATGTTCATTGTTCATTGTGGTGGTCTTCAGAAGACATGCGTGTCCATGTGTGGTGTGTGTTCATGTTCATTGTTCATTCTGTGGTGTCTTCAGAAGACATGCGGGTGAATGTGTGGTGTGTGTTCATGTTCATTGTCATTCTGTGGTGTATGTTCATGTTCACTGTTCATTCTGTGGTGTCTACAGAAGACATGCGTGTCAATGTGTGGTGGTGTGTTCATGTTCGTTGTTCATTCTGTGGTGTCTACAGATGACATGCGTGTCAATGTGTTGTGTGTGTTCATGTTCATTGTTCATTCTGTGGTGTCTACAGAAGACATGTGTGTCAATGTGTGATGTGTGTTCATTGTTCATTCTGTGGTGTATGTGTATGTTAATGTTCATTGTTCATTCTGTGGTGTCTACAGAAGACATGCGTGTCAATGTGTGGTGTGTGTTCATGTTCATTGTTCATTCTGTGGTGTCTACAGATGACATGCGTGTCAATGTGTGGTGTGTGTTCATGTTCATTGTTCATTCTGTGGTGTCTACAGATGACATGTGTGTGAATGTGTGGTGTGTGTGTTTATGTTCATTGTTCATTCTGTGGTGTCTACAGATGATATGTGTGTCAATGTGTGGTGTGTGTTCATGTTCATTCATTGTTCATTCTGTGGTGTCTACAGATGACATGTGTGTCAATGTGTGGTGTGTGTTCATGTTCATTCATTGTTCATTCTGTGGTGTCTACTGATGACATGCGTGTCAATGTGTGGTGTGTGTTCATGTTCATTGTTCATTCTGTGGTGTCTACAGATGACATGCGTGTCAATGTGTGGTGTGTGTTCATGTTCATTGTTCATTCTGTGGTGTCTACAGATGACATGCGTGTCAATGTGCGGTGTGTGTTCATGTTCATTGTTCATTCTGTGGTGTCTACAGATGACATGCGTGTCAATGTGTGGTGTGTGTTCATGTTCCTTGTTCATTCTGTGATGTCTACAGATGACATGTGTGTCAATGTGTGGTGTATGTTCATGTTCGTTATTCATTCTGTGGTGTCTACAGAAGATATGCGTGTGTCAATGTGTGGTGTATGTTCATGTTCATTATTCATTCTGTGATGTCTACAGATGACATGTGTGTCGACAGATCACTTGTCCGTTGTGTAGGGAACATTAGATAAATGTTTTTTTTGCGGACTGTTTTCCGTTTGTAATTTGGCTTGTTGTCAGTAACACCACAGTGTGTTTTTTTTTAATCGTATCTGAAAACTACTTTGCTGCCAAAACATCTTGTATTCTGACTGTCTGTCGGTCTGTCGTTCGGTCTGTCGGTCTGTTGGTCTGTCGGTCTGTCGGTTGGTCTGTCGGTCTATCGGTCGGTCTGTCGGTCTGTCTGTCTGTCTGTCTGTCCTGTCTCTCTGTCTGTCTGTCTCTCTCTCTCTCTCACTCTCTCTCTCTCTCTCTCTCTCTCTCACACACACACACACACACACACACACACACACGCACACACACACACACACACACACACACACACACACACACACACACACACACACACACACACACACACACACACACACACACACACACACACACACACACACACACACACACACACACACACACACACACACACACACTCCTCCTTATTTTTTTTTCTCTCTCTCTCTCTCTCTCTCTCTGTCTCTCTCTCTCTCTCTCTCTCTCTCTCTCTCTCTCTCTCTCTCTCTCATGAAATGAATTGTATTACCTTGATGTGGTTTCTATGTCATGACGACCCAGCATGACTGGAAACTGGTTGTATCTATTAGTATTGTTTAGTTATTGATCGTCCTCCCCCCCCCCCCCCTCCCCCCCTTCCTCACTGTCCGCGTGAAATGGGCACAAAGCCTAGCACATTAAATCATTCGTGACCGTACCTCCCTCTTTCTATATATATATATATATAAAAAAAAAAATTCGTATGCATTCTGAAGAAATGAAAACAAAAAAACTGCTTAACAATTGTACAGTTGCATCGGCGCAATTAAGCAATGCAAATAGTTTGAAACGATCTGCC
>JADBJO010009031.1:0-7500 GCA_016801955.1 Conus betulinus | reverse complement strand
TGCGTCTTTAGAGTATGCCGCAGGCAATTTTCTCCACCAACACCGCACGTGGCTGTATCACTCGGGCCTGGTTGACTCCGGGATAACTTTACAGTGCGCAGCCCCCCCTCATGACAGCAGCGTGAAAGTCCACAATCTTCTGTTCATCATCCTTGTTTTCAATGTTCATCATGAACAGTCTTGGCTGAGGTGACTGATGATGTTCTGGCAATGTCCCCAGTGCTGATTTCCCCCGTTCAAAGCGACGTCTGCAGTGAGTTCGTTTTCAAGTCTACTAGTCATTTTCATTAACTCTGTCAGTGGATGGACGTGGTGGAGTCTTCAAAAAAAAACACGCTCACTCCTGGCGGCTTCTGCGACTAAGCAATAGATGTAAGTGACCTTACGGGCCTTGGATCAGAACAGACTCCACTGAACAGTACCAAACTGATCAGCAGGGCAGAGTCTCCTCTGGTGGGCTGCCACATGACGATCTAACATTGGGAGTTCCTTGTAGAACGCTGTGCAGGGATTGGTCCAGGACATACCTCAGTGTGGCTGTGTGTGGGGGAGCTGGGAAAAGTGGCAGGAGAATGATGTGGATGAGACGCGGGGCGGTGGGGGACAGCAAAACACTTTTCTTCTTCTTCTTCTTCTTCTTCTTCTTCTTCTTCTTCTTCTTCTTCTTCTTCGTCGTCGTCGTCGTCGTCGTCGTCGTCGTCGTCGTCGTCGTCGTTCTTCTTCTTCTTCTTAGTCTTCTTCTTCTTCTTCTTCTTCGTCGTCGTCGTATTCTTCTTCTCTTCTTCTTCATCTTCTTCTTCTTCTCTTCTTCTTCTTCTTCTTCTTCGTCGTCGTCGTCGTCGTCGTCGTCGTTCGTCTTCTTCTTCTTCATCTTCGTCTTCTTCTTCTTCTTCTTCTTCTTTCTTCTTCTTTCTTCTTCCTTCTTCTTCTTCTTCTTTCTTCTTCTTTCTTCGTCGTCGTCGTCGTCGTTGTCGTCTTCGTCGTCGTCGTCGTCGTTCTTCGTTTTCTTCTTCTTCTTCTTCGTCTTCGTGTCTTCTTCTTCTTCTTCTTCTTCTCTTCTTCTTCTTCTTCTTCTTCTTCTTCTTCTTCTTCTTCTTTCTTCTTTCTTCTTCTTCTTCTTCACGTCCTTCACCACCTCCCTCTCTCTACCTCTTCCTTTTTTCTTTTTCTTCTTCTTATCGTCCTTTTCTTTCTTATCCTCCTACTCCTCCTTCTCCTCCTCACACTCATCCTCCTCCTCCTTCTCCCCCTCCTCCACCTCTCCGCACTCTTTTTATTTTCTTCTGCTTCTCCTTTTCTTCCCCCTCTTCCTACCCCCTCCTTTTCTCCCCCTCCTACTTCTTTCTCCTCGTGGTCTCGCTGTCTCTGTCAGTGTCTGTCTCGCCAAAGGCTTATTGTGACGTGAGATGGTCCTAGTCTGTGCTGTTGTCTGTATCGCATAATCTGTATTGTCTGGTACTTGGATCGGTGATGGTATTCTGATGTAAGCATCTTTGTATTACCTTTGTATCTTTGTCTGTGAGTCAGGCAGCATCCCTGTGTTCCTTTCTTAGTCTCAGTCGGCTGATGTGAAGATCTCTCTCGGTCTGTCTCTGTGTCTGTCTCAGACTGTCTGTCTGTCTGTCTCTCTCTGTCTCTCTGTCTCTCTCTCTCTCTCTCTCTCTCTCTCTCTCTCTCTCTCTCTCTCTCTCCACACCATCCCTCTCAATGTATTTATCTTTCTTCCCATCCCTCCTTATCTTTCGCCATTTTTTACATAAAGAAAACAAAGCGTGCTAAATTCATTTTTTTAAAAAGAAGAAAAAAATAAGCCCGTGAAACTACAAGAGATGTGACAAAGTACACCTATAGTTGATTGGGAAACAAGAGATGTGACAAAGTACACCTGTTGTTGATTGGGAAACAAGAGATGCGACAAAGTACACCTATAGTTGATTGGGAAACAAGAGATGTGGCAAAGTACACCTGTTGTGGATTGGGAAACAAGAGATGTGACAAAGTACACCTATAGTTGATTGGGAAACAAGAGATGTGACAAAATACACCTATAGTTGATTGGGAAATAAGAGATGTGACAAATACACCTGTGTGGATTGGGAAACAATGCGATGTGACAAAGTACACCTATAGTTGCAGCATTGGGAAATAAGAGATGTGACAAAGTACAGCTGTTGTTGATTGGGCAACACAAAAGTTTGAATGTTCCCAAAGCCAGAGTCTGCTGGTACCGATGCCGACAGTCAAACAATGCGATGTGAGTTCACAGTTCTGGCTCAGTGGCACTGATGGTGTACAGCTGTTAGGGCAACACCGGAGCTTGAATGTTCACCTCAGTCACTGATGTACAGCTGTTAGGGCAACACCGGGGCTTTATTGTTCACCCTCAGTCAATGATTGGTGTACAGCTGTTAGGGCAATATCGGGGCTTGATTGTTCACCTCATCACTGATGGTGTACAGCTGTTAGGGCAACACCGGGGAGCTTGATTGTTTACCTCAGTCACTGATTGGGTGCTGGTTGTTAGGGCAATACCGGGGCTTGATTGTTCACCTCAGTCACTGATTGATGTACAGCTGTTAGGGCAATACCGGGGCTTGATTGTTTACCTCAGTCACTGATGTACAGCTGTTAGAGCAATATCGGGGCTTGATTGTTTACCTCAGTCAATTGATGTACAGCTGTTAGGGCAATACTTGGGCGTGATTGTTCACCTCAGTCACTGAGACCCGGCTGGAAGAGTGGAATGGGTTGAGGTCACGGAGGCCTCAAATACATTTTCTGTTTCAGCGAACACGCACAAGGTGGGTAAAAATTTTTTATGGTTCGTGCGAAGGTATTTCAATGCATGTGATAGTTCTTACTGTATAAGCAAATGAAGGTGTTTTTTTTTTAGAAAAGCGATATTGTTTCTTTTCAGTGTAAGAATTGAATAGAAAAAACATGATGGAAACCAAAAGAGTTAATTTATGAGTAAATTCAAAGTGTTTGTTGTTAGAAATTGCGATAGTGTTTCTTTTTAGTGTAAAAAATTTGATAGAAAAATATGATGGAAGCCAAAAAAGTGCCTTTATGTGCAAATTCAAAGTGTTTGTCTTTAGAAAATCGATATTATTTCTTTTCAGTGTAAACGTTCAATAGAAAAACATGATGGAAGCCGGAGCCCATCTTCTCCCTCCGTCGCCTTTAACCTTCCTAACACTAAATCATGTTCCCGTTCAATGCTGGTTGTACAGTGATGGTTGTCAATCCCATTGCTCTCTTTCCCACCGGCAGTAAAGGAGGACGTGATTGAGTGGAGGGCAGCAGATAGTGCGAGCCATCAGACCTGCTGTGGTGCTGCAGTGGATCCCTTCTCACTGTGGCATTGGAGAGAATGAGGAGGCAGAGTGCCTGTCTAATATGGGCAGCAGGCAGGAACAGTCAGTGCACCTGATGTCCTACAGTGACGCTAAAACCATCTTCAGGGACAACTTCAGAAGAGCGTGGAGCCAACTTCTGGACATTGGGACTGAAGAGGACAGCATCCACCAACTCGACAGGGCAGCTCAAAGTGACCATCTTCAGGCTGCGAACAAGACACGGCCAGCCCCTCTGCCAGCTTTCTCGTCTCAGTCTCAAACCCCATCATACTGACCAGTGCCCTTGTGTCACAGGCTCCCAAACTCCCACCCACATCACACAGTCCTGCCCCTCCTTTGAAGCCTTGAGACGCCAGACGTGGCCCAGTCCGGCGGCTGGAGGTCCAGGAGAAGCTGTGGGAACTTGGCAGGGCTCGCGGCGACAGACTGCTGACTTCGCCTTACTCACCAGCTTGAGGATCCAGCATGACTTCGCCCTTACTCACCAGCTTGAGGATCCAGCATGACTTCGCCTTACTCACCAGCTTGAGGATCCAGCATGACTTCGCCTTACTCACCAGCTTGAGGATCCAGCATGACTTCGCCTTACTCACCAGCTTGAGGATCCAGCATGACTTCGCCTTACTCACCAGCTTGAGGATCCAGCATGACTTCGCCTTACTCACCAGCTTGAGGATCCAGCATGACTTCGCCTTACTCACCAGCTTGAGGATCCAGCATGACTTCGCCTTACTCACCAGCGTTGAGGATCCAGCATGACTTCGCCCAGCATGACTCACCAGCTTGAGGATCCAGCATGACTTCGCCTTACTCACCACATTGAGGATCTAGCATGACTTCGCCTTATTCACCACATTGAGGATCTAGTATGGCCGGGAACGTGACAGAAAGAAAGAAGAATAATCCTGTTCCAGAAGTGGTTCCAGCTCAGCACTATCAGCCTGGCAAGCAAACGCTCTGACCATCTGACCACCGGCCGTCTTCAAACGACGTTTCACAATTGACGTTTCACCAGTCTATAGATATATTTGACCACCGGCCGTCTTCAAACGACAATTGACGTTTCACCAGTCTATATAGTTATATTTGACCACCGCCCTCTTCAAACGACAATTGACGTTTCACCAGTCTATAGTTATATTTGACCACCGGCCCTCTTCAAACGACAATTAACGTTTCACCAGTCTATAGTATATTTGACCACCGTCCGTCTTCAAACGACGACATTGACGTTTCACCCAGTCTATAGTTATATTGACCACCGTCGTCTTCAAACGACAATTGACGTTTCACCAGTCTATAGATATATTTGACCACCGGCCGTCTTCAAATGACAATTCATGTTTCACCAGTCTATAGTTATGAAAGACATCCTTGGAGTCCAAATCATTCAAACGACAATTCACGTTTCAAACAGTCTACAGTTATGAAAAAACACATCTTGGAGTCCAAATCAGAAAGCCATTGTTGGATATGCTGGTGTTTCAAGATCCTGTTTTTGTTTGTTTGGGTTTTTTTTTGTTTGTTTTTTTTTTTTTTTTTGCTTTGAAAAAATTATACATCAGACAGCAGAATATTTAGTTGGCCTTGCCACATGCCACTGAGTCCAACTTCATTTCATTTTGTATTCATGGCAGAAAGGAAATAAAACATCGAATGATACCTACCACGCACGTATAACTCGTACAGAAATCTATACCTTGTACGTAAGGGTTTTGATCTACAGTTAATGTTCACCATTTGAACCAAAATGTTACTATTTTACTCTTGTCTTAACTTCTAAAGGAGGGATTCCATTTTTCCTGTACACCTTACAAGATGTCGTATTTTTGGTCAGTGTTATTATTGTTTCATTAAAAAAAAAAACGGTAGCTGTAATTTTGTTGACTATTTTGTCAGAGACACAAACCAAACTTGTCTTCCGACGGAAATCCAACAAAGTGACAGGGCAACAGTGCAGATTATCCTCAGGTGGGTTTGCCTCATGACGTCCTGATGGTGACTGCCATTCCTTGGGGACTCCTGGTGGCAAGCTCTGTGACAGGTCCACACCGAGACGTCCTGATGGTGACTGCCATTCCTTGGGGACTCCTGGTAGCAGGCTCTGTGACAGGTCCACACCATGACGTCCTGATGGTGACTGCCATTCCTTGGGGACTCCTGGTAGCAGGCTCTGTGACAGGTCCACACCGAGACGTCCTGATGGTGACTGCCATTCCTTGGGGACTCCTGGTGGCAAGCTCTGTGACAGGTCCACACCGGGCTGTGTCTGGGTTGAGCGGAATGAGCAACGTGTGAGCAGTACCTCTAGGGATGGGGGGGGGGGGGGGGGGGTGGAGGGAGACAGGGGGCACGGACTGTAAGACTGGAGAAAAGAAATCCCTAAGAGCTTAGGTTTGTGCCATTATATGACATGGAAGACTGGAGAGAAAAAGAAATCCCTAAGTACTAGGTTTGTGCCATTATATCTAAGCACGTGTCGTAACATTTCAGACAGGGGGCACAGGGGGGGGGGGGGGGGGGGGGGGGGGGGGGGGGGGGGTTTAGTTTCTTTTTGTTTGTTTGTTTCGTTTTGTTGTTTGCTTCAGCCACCTGAGTCCATGGACATTTTTCATCACTGTCTCATCTCTTGTCCTTTCACTGGCAAAAAAATGGGGGGTGGGGGCGGGGATAAAATTACCTTTTACTTTTTGCTTGAAAACTCTCTCTGTCCACCCAGCAGTAAACGGTACCTGATTACGGGGAGATGTGTGTGTGTGTGTGTGTTTTGGCGGGGACCTCGTCTTTCATCTTCCCGTGACCTTGACACAGCGAGCCCTCACCAGTTCACTGCTCTGTGACCAGTGCAGACTGTGGGACTTACACCTTTCACCTTTTTTTTTTTTTTTTTTTTTTTTTTTTTTTAGTCTCTGCGGGTATATTTGGTGCGACTGCTTACGAATGCTCTCTCTCTCTCTCTCTCTCTCTCTCTCTCCTCTCTCTGTGTGTGTTGTGTGTGTGTGTGTGTGTGTGTGTGTGTGTGTGTGTGCGTGAGTGTCGTGCGTGCGTGCGTGCGCAAATGTGTGTGCGAGTGTGTGTGTGTGCGTGTGTGTGTGTGTGTTGCGCGCGCGCGTGCGCGTGCGTGCGCGTGCGTGCGTGCGTGCGTGCGTGCGTGCGTGTGTGGTGTTGTGTGTGTGAGAGAGAGAGAGAGAGAGACAGACAGACAGACAGACAGACAGAACAGACAATTAGACAGACAGACAGACAAACAGACAGAGACAGAAATACAAAGAGAGTATCCTCTCATCTCAACGAAGCAGTTTTCTCTTAAGGAAAGTTCCAAGAGTGTTTTCGTTTGAAAACAAAATGGTGGTCACCGCTCTGAAGTGAAGCATGCTTCTTCGTTGAACACGATGCTGAACGCAGTTCTCTTCAACTCTAATCAGATGAGAGGAGGGGTGGGGTCGGGGGTGAAGAGGGGAGGGGGAGGAGAGGGAGGGGCTGATAATTTCACGTTCTGTGTTACACTTTTCTCACCACAGGTTTAACCACCACAAAAAAAAAACAAAAACCCTTGAGCGGTCATAAATTAAAAGCATTCCCTAAATAGATTTAAACACAGATATGGATGTCTCCTTGTTTGTTCCGTGTGCTCTGTGTGGTCATTTCTACAAGGTGATTCGGTGTCGTTAGCAGCATTCCTTTTTGAGTTATGGGCGGCTATTCATTTCATTTGGGGAGGACGAGTTACCTTACTTGACTGTTTACTGTCCCTGCCTCATTCTAGATTTCATTTCATCACAGATAGGGACGTTAGCTTACACAGATATTGAACAACGTACTCCATAGCACAACGGAATGAAAAACACTCTGAAATAAAAAAAAAAACTGTGAACAGAGAATCGATGAATAGATAGTAATGCACTTAAACAGACATTCATCTACGGCCACATCCCTAACTCCAAACATCTGGTACCCGAACTGACGTACTCCAGCATGTGTATAAACCCTCACGTACACACAGACTGGATCCGTCAATGGACAAGAGATCATCTGAACCCGCTGGACAAACTGTTCGCATGCAGGCCTAGAAAGGAGGGAGAGAAGGAAGAGGGGTGGGGAGATGATGAAGTGGTTGATCAGAGCCTTTGAGAGTGGTCTG